>APFE030677001.1:203135-238712 GCA_000404065.3 Pinus taeda | reverse complement strand
TCAAAGATGAAAAGAAAGACAATGCTGCTCTTCATTTGGTTAGGTTTCATATGCATGTACGCAGTCTTAAGGTTCACTTTCCTAAGGATTGTCTCATGAGGATGTTTATGGCCACTTTAGAAGGAAAAGCATGGTCTTGGTATAAAAGTTTGGAAAATGGTTCATTATCTTCTCTTGCTGATTTCCATGATGTGTTCTATGACATGTATAAAGAATGTCATCCTTCATTATTGTTGCTCAAAGATTACTGTAGACATTCTTTAAGTCTTATTCAGTACTTGGAGGATTGTTATGAGGATGATGAATTTATGGATGAAGAAAGTTTAGAGGCTCTTCATAACAATGCATTCCAGCACCAAGGAGAAAGTATAACATCTCTGAAACGCAGCATGAAGATCAGCATGGGTTTACTTATGAAAACCATGTTCAATCCTCTGATATTGATGTAGAGATGCAGCAGACTTGTCAGTCTTCGGATCATTATCAAGATGAAAATGATTACACACGACAAGAACAAGTACTGGAGGATAGCTGTTATAACCCTCAGGTAGAGGAAAAGATGGTTCATGTTTGTAATTCCTTGCAGTAGCTTGCATCAAAGAATGATATTTATAATGAAGAAAATTACATTGTTTGTGGGCATCATGTAGAAAGGCAGTTGGACATCACATCAAAGGAATTTTGTGTGGTTGAGAATCAGTTGTCTGAAAATGAAAAGTGTTATGATGATCATTCTTTTCAAAAGGTTTCTATGACAGAACACAAGGAGAGAGTGTTTCTTCCTTTCTCTTTCACGATTGAGGAAGATGACACTGTTATTGAAGATCAGTTTGCACAGCCAGAAAATTACAAGAATCATCAAGCTGATCATGCATTCTGGGATCCTATAGCTAAATACATGGAAGAGTTTTACTCTCCAGTGTTTCAGTTTTTCTATGAAGATCAGAGGCAATTTCAATGGCAACGATCATCACAATATCATGTTGGCTCTGAACTCCAATGCAGTCAAAGAAATCCAATATCAGATAAGACAAATGATTGGCTACATTGGAAATTTCACATTGATTGAGCCGAAAGAAATTTGAATTGATAGGGTAGGTAGGTAGGAAAATGAAAATAAGCTCAAGGTTGACTGAGCATTTTTTTTTTAGTAGATGTAGATTCCTTTCTCCTACAGTGATCATCAAGCTTAAGCCCGAGGTGAAGGCCCAAGAAAGCTGGAAAGGGATGCTTGTCAAACAAATTTCAGTTTGTCATAAATGGATAAAGCACTGGACCTGTGAGTTCTTAGTGTACTACAGGAGCACACTATCCCAAGTGGAGCCACTGTTATCACTCAAGAAAAAGTGCTAAATTGTTCACATCAGTTCAATTGTTTGACAAAGGCACATAAATCCTTTTCAGCAATTTCGCAGCGCAGCATGTTTCTGGTGATTTCATAGCACCTGTAATCATTTCAAAACAAGCACACCTTGGTGAGATAGTTGCGCACAACTCTGGGAGAAGTGGTAGAAAATTCTGATCTAATTCCTGAAAATCTGTTAACTGATAAAATACTTTTCCCCCAAAAACAGAACTCTGGAACCCTCACAAGTTATGCTAGTTCAGGATTTATAAACAGGTTGACTTTTCCTTGTTGAATTATCTGTTGGCCACTGGGCAGAGGTGTGCCATTAATGTTCAGGATATACCTATGCTTAGACCTCAGGATAGAGCTGAAAACAGTTCTGCTCTGCTCCAATCGAAGTTGCAGTCAAGGCAATGCTCTCTTGTATTCGCTATATTATGGTCCTTCTGGAAACTATCTAGCCTCACTGCTATTTTGGCTTTTACAAAATTGTCTGTCATGTTTGTGGCCTCCCTTCTAATACAAAGCTTCATTGATGTAACCACAAACAAAGAGACTCTGTGGTACAAAGGAATGGCGAGGAGAAATTGAGCGCTTGGAGAAGCTAGTCAACAAGTATGAATGTGGGCAGATTCCACGCATTGAGTGGCTAGATGAAATTGCATTCAGAGCCATCGGGAACATCAAGGCAGATGAGAAGGACATTTCAAGATAAAAAGCTCAAGACAGTCGAATTTTGCATGTAAGCTGTGTTTTTTAAATTACACAGTAGTTTCGTAGCGCGCTACGAAACTGCTGTAGGTGATGTTTGTTACAGACATATTTCTTTGTTTTAAGTAGTCAACTTCCAAGAGGTATTTAGCGCAGCTGAAAGAATATTTTCGAAAATTGAAAGAGGTTTTTATCCCTAACATACTGAACTAGAAAAACCTCTTTCATTTTCTTCAAATTGATTATGAGCTGGGAGAAACGAGTGACTAAACGTTGTGCTACGAAACTGTTGTAGGTGCAGTTTTTAATTTCCTGTTTTACACATATTTTTCAAGGATCGATTCTGGGCAGCTGGAGTAGTCTTTCAAAAAACCAAAGGAGGTTTTTGTTCAGCATGGATTGGTTTACAAAAGCCTCCTTCAGTTTTTTCAAATACGTTTTCTACGAGAAGTTATGATCTCTGTCCCAAGACCTATTTTTCAGGCAGAACAACAGTTTCGTAGCAGTTGAAGCTAAAATTACCCAATCTCAGTCACTAGTTTTGAACTGCAAGTGGAAATGTTAAAAAGGGAATATCTTCAAGGGATTTCTCTACTGCACAATTTTGATTTTTGGAGTGCTTTCTTGTGGTTCATGGACATTGGTGCTATAAGAGGATTGCACAGATGATCTGCTATTTCTTTTACAAAAATATATCTTTTGGGCTTACACTCTTCAATTTTGAAGCATATACATGTTCCTCTAGACAGCCCATATATGATGATTGGTATATGATGCTTTTCAATATTATTTTGACATCACTGCCAGTCATATCTTTGGGGGTTTTTGAGTAAGAGGTTTCATCTGAAGTATGTTTGCAGTTCCCTGTTCTCTATCAGCAAGGCCCAAGGAATATATTTTTAAAATGGTACCGTGTACTTAGATGGTTGGCAAACCATGAGATTATTTATGATATTTGTCAACAACCACTTCAGTTGCCTCTGCCAAATGTTTCTAGTACAGTTCAGGAATTTCAGAAAGTGGAGGACTAGTTATCTATGGTGGAAAAGTAACCTTCTGAGATAATGCAGGATGCAGTGATTCTATCCATGAGTGCGTTGGTAAAGCCAGAGCTTCTAAGGCACCAAGACAAAGATCTCAGGCTCATTGTTGTTAATTGCATTAGTGAGAATCACACTGAAAACGTATCTTCTTCAATGCAAACAATTATGAGTTTGGTTTGAATGAAAGGAAGACTGTGTTTTTTAATTTACACAGCAGTTTCGTAGCGTGCTATGAAACTGCTGTAGGTGTTGATTTTAAACGCAGATAAACAGTTTGGTAAGATGATCAGGAATTTTCTAAAGGAAACACCTAAAGGATATGTAAGAGACCGAATGAAACTATCACAACCATTCAGATCAAGACAGGTGTACCTTTCAAAAGGTGAAATGTTTTGACTCAAGTGTAAAGTTTTTGTTATAAAGTCACTTTATTGCCGGTCATAAGGTGTTGAATGAATTGCATACATGGAATTTTGGCTTGCACACTTTGCCATCGATGGAGCATCCAATTCATCAGGAAACACGGTGTTGTTCTATTGTTTTTTGGGTTATTAAAGAGATTTAAAGTACATGTTGCTGCATATTCGAAGTGATGGGGAACCAGAACCGAAAAGTAAGGGATATTCTCAGCCAACACGGAGCAGATTAAAGCCTTCAGTATCCAAACCCAACATGGGGCATTAATTGCTCATCTCATGCCATCTCAGCCAAATGAAAAGGAAACCAGGTGTCAAAGCTGCAAGGAGGAATCATTCTACGAAGGAGATAGAGTTAGAGTTATAATTAGATTAGAACTCTTTAGAACTTCAGTTAGTGGTTTTTGTATTAAATAGTTTGTTAAAAGCAGATAGGTGTCATTAGTGGCAGTCATCAAGCTCCCCTCATGATGGAGGAGGAAGCTCCAAGTAGTTAGAATCACGTTCTATATATAGCTGAATCATCTATGTAATAGGGGTTGGATATTTTGAGAAACAGAGGATTGCTTAGGCTTGTGTAAAAACCCAGTTTAGTAATATAATTTGCTGCTTATCTTCTCAGGATTCTTACAGTGTTTCAAATGCTCAAGATATGTGGTTTTGCTTTATGTTTAATGTTTTTACAGTTGTATGAATACACAATCACTCAGAATTCACTTATGCTGCTCTGAATTCCTGTGTGTATTTGTAAACTGAGGTTTCTATGAGATGTTGTTTTGAGTATTTAAACATTACATGCCCTGACTTCTATGCATGAGCAGTGTTATAGCTTACTGAATATGATCAACTCCATAAGCCCAATGGAAGTCTTTTTAATGTCTGTCCAGCCAACATGTTTATTAAATTTACTTTACTAGAGTTAGCCCTCTTATCAACAATCAAAATCAATAACGTTTTTGAGAGAGCCCTCTCAGGCTAGGGAGGCTAATCCTTAGTCAAAAGATTGGTCTGAAACAGTTACACAGAGTCTACCTAATCAGCAGCCCTTCAATGCTTGATTTTGTGATAACAGATGGATCGAGATCTTAAGGCTTGAAATGAATTATCATTATGTGGTTTGATCAAGTATAGTCTAGATCTAAATATTGGTGCATGTGTTGTTCTATAAATATTACGATCTGGGTATAACTGAAGTCTGAAATAGCTACAGAATTATGAATCAATATTTGCAGATGTATACACTGGTTGGCTTTGATAAAAGTGCATATACACGTAGGTTCGACACATGGAAGTAGCGTATACCTCATAAAGTATGTTTCAATTGTTTCTTTTTGCTATTGCGGAGTTCTGGGTTCTGTTTTGGGTTCTGGTGACTGTATTCTGGTGACAGTATTCTGAATGATCCGATTGATTGTGATTTGATGATGGGTTGTCAAAGTGATTGATTGATTCGGTAGTGGTTGCTTTAGAAAGTGATGATTGAGTTTCAGTGGTTGGTTGATGCAGATGTATTTGATGATTGAATTCCAGTTATGATGTTGTTGATGGATCGAGTCTGAAAATTTATGAAACATCGTCCTTGGAGGAAGAAAGAAGGTTTTAGCCTTCTGTAGGTCGCTGCCTACGTACTAGTAAACATATCGGCTAGTACAAGAGTTAGGGGGTTGTAGCTCCCTTCCAGTATTAGTTGGAGAATGAGAGAAGGTTGTAACCTTCTACAGGTAGAAGCCTACGTACTGGTATGAGTCTGCACCAATACAAGATTGTAAATAGATTTTCTTATTCTTAAAAGAAGATAGAGGTGACAGCAATAGGTGGTTTTTACCCACATTAGGTTTCCACCTTATATCTTGGTGTTCATGTGTTTTTCTTATTTGTGATGCTTTATTATGCTTTTACTGCACTTTCTAATAAATCTCTGATATACTGGTTAAAGTTCAATGCATGATAAATTGGCTAAATCAAATTTTCCCTGCATATACACTAGTTTCTTTAAGTACAGTGACATGTACACGCTAGTTCACTTAGATGAAGTGGCGTATACAAATCTGTTTGGGAAATAAATTTATTGATCTGATAATACTGATTCACCCCCCGTCTTAGTATTATTTCCAACAATTGGTATCAGAGTAGGTCCTTCAAAAGAAGCATGATCACTTGAAGGGAGATCCATCATCATGAGTAATCAAGAAATCATAGGATCCATCAAACCGCCAATCTTTGATGGGAGCAACTTCGTTTATTGGAAAATAATAACCACAACCTATCTACAATCTCTTAGGATGGATGTCTGGGAAATTGTGGAAGGAGGATATACATTTCCAACAGCGATTCCTACAGATACAGTAGGTAAAAAGCAATATGAAACCAATGTCAGGGATGTCAATACTTTATTGGGAAGTCTGTCACAATCAAATTTTGTCAAATTCATTTAGCTCAAAAAAGCCTAAGAAATATGGGACAAAATCGTTCTAAGCTATGAAGGAGACTCTCAGGTAAAACGTGCTAAACTTCAAACTCTCAGAATTCAGTATGAAACTCTTAAGATGCACAGTGATGAAAGTATAGCTATTTACTTTTTACATATAGATGAGGTTGTCAATTGTATGAATAATTTGGGTGAAGATATAAAGGAAGTTACCTTATTTGAGAAAGTTTTAAGATCCTTGTCTGCTAAATTTGAATTAAAAGTGCCTGCCATAGAAGAAAAACAGGATCTGCATACTATCACTATGACACAGCTACACGGGATCTTAACTGCCTTTGAGATGAGAAAATGAGGTCCATCATATATGAGAGAAGCCACATTTAAAGCTTCAGCAAAAGGAGAGGAAGAACTCAATGAATCAGGACATATTTCAGAAGAAGAAGATGAGGTAAATGTTGTCAAGAAGCTTCAACGGGGTTCCAGAATATTTAGAGGTAAACTACCCTTCAAATGCTTTGCCTGTGGTACATTTGGTCATTATGCTACCAAATGTCCTCATAAAGATAAATATGAAAAAGAGAAGGAATATGCAAAATGGAATAGAAAACAAGTTGTAAGCAAAAAGAGTTACTATACTCATGAAGATAGTGATGTTTTATCAAATAGTGATGAAGATGAAAACAGTAATGACCATAGAATTCTAATGGCTTATGATGATGATAATTTTTGGGATGCTTTAGAAGAAGATGACCTTCATGAAGAAATCTCTAAAATCAAAATCTATTTAGAAGAAATAAATATGATTATAGATACCTTGACATACCAACTTGTTGAAAATGAAAAATACAATGAAAAACTAGAATGTGAAATTTTGGGTCTAAGAAAGGATTTTAAGAAAACAAAATATCTCAATATTAGATTTGCTAAAGGATCAGAAACCCTAAATGAAATTATCAAAATGAAGCATTCTCCTCTGATAAAGACAGGTCTTGGATATACTGAAGAAGCATCTCAATCAAAGAAGCCGTCAACCTCCACTAAAAGCTATCTTGATGTAGCAAAGAACAGTGATCAGCATGACAATCGTCAAGAAAGGCATAAAACAGATCACCAAGTAAATCAGACTCAATTTGCTTCAAGGATGAATAGAAGCCACAACCAACCTCAGGTAAATCATACTCAATTTGCTCCAAAGATGAATATCAATAGAAACTACAATCACCAAGTCAATAGATTCAATATTTGCAAGAACTTCTTTAATGGACAATGTTTTTCATGTCATAATTTTGGACACAAAACTACTCAATGTGTTGCTTACAAAACCATCATGATTAGTGAAGCACAAAATCAAAGGAATGTGACAGGGATCAATAAAATTTCCTATAATAACTTTTCTCTTCTTGAAAATGAAATAGAATGCTCAATCTGTAACAACTTTGGCCATGAAGAATCTGAATGTAGGAGCAAATTTCGACAAACATCTCAAAAGGAGCAAACTCCATTAAATCCCAAGATATGGATAAGGAAAGAACCTCAAACAAAAAGATGTGCTATAGCCTTGTATGCATAAGGACAAGAAAATTAGTGGTACATTGACAGTGGATGCTCGAAACACATGACAGGTGACAAAGAAAAACTTCACTCATATAATGCCTTAGAAAAGGAAAAGAATGTCTCATTTGGAAACGACACTCCAGCTGTCATAAAAGGTAAAGGCTCTATTTTCTTGAAAGAAAACGTTAAAGCTGGGAATGTTATGTATGTAGACAATCTAAAGCATAACGTGTTGAGTGTCAGTCAAATGTGTGATCAAGATAATGAAGTGGTGTTTTGATCAAATGGATGTGTTGTTCGTGAGAATGATATGGGAGAAACCGTGATCAAAGGCACAAGAACTCCAAACAACTTATACATACTCAAGGCAAGACAACAACAGTGCTATCTAAGAAAAAATGATGAAAGCTGGTTGTTTCATAGACGATTGGGACATCTAAGCTTTTCTCAAATAAGAAAAGCATGCAAATCAAGGCTATTCGTGATCTTCCTGATATCAGCATCCCTGAAAATACAATATGCAAACCATGTCAATTCGGTAAGAAAACCAGAGCTCACTTCATTGAAAAATAAGGGTCAGCTAGTAGCCTCTTGAACTTGTCCATACTGATTTATGTGGGCCATTAAGGAAAAAGTCACCCCATGGAGAAGAATACTTTATTTTCTTCATTGATGATTTTTCCAAAATGTGTTGGATAGGTCTTCTAAAGCATAAAGATGAAGCATTTGAAAAGTTCAAAGCTTTCAAAGCTTTGGTTGAAAATGAATCATATCGCAAAATCAAATGCCTCAGATCTGATTGAGGAGGGGAATTTACCTCGGATGAATTCTTTGACTTTTGTGAACAACATGGAATAAAAAGGTAGTTCTCCACCACAAGGACTCCTCAGCAAAATGGAGTGGTAGAAATAATGAACATAATTGTTCAACAAATGGCTCAAGCTATGCTAGATGAATCTAGAACTCCTGCAACCTTCTGGGGTGAAGCTGCATTCACCGTCGTGACTATTCTCAATTAAGCAAATGTTCAGGTAAACAACACTCAAACTCCACATGAACTTTGGTATGGTAAGACTCCTACTGTAAAATACTTTAAAGTTTTTGGAAGAAAATGTTATATCGAAAGGACTGATGAAAAACTTGGTAAGTTTGAGCCCAGAGCAGATGAAGGTATTCTTCTTGGTTACTCTTCTTGAAGTAAAGGATATAAATGTTATAATAAAAGGCTTGGGAAAATTGTTGAAAGTATTGATGTTTTAGTTGATGAAGCATGCAAAAATCCAAAACAGATAAAAACCGAAGATTATGACAATGAAGAAGATGGGGATTATTTTCCCACATCAAATCACAATGATTCTGAAGAAGAAACCAATGAAGCACCAGAAGAAGAGATAATGGTAGAAGAAAAGACTCTGTCCAGGTATGTTGAGAAAAATCATCAAGAAACCCAAATTTTAGGGGAAAAAGAGGCAGGTGTATAGACAAGAAGAACTACTACAAAAACCTCAAGCTATCTAACATTAATATCCTCAACCGAACCTCAAAATGTAAATGAAGCATGCAAAGATGAATGTTGGGTCAAGGCCATGAATGAAGAACTTGAGCAAATTGAAAAGAATAATACTTGGGAATTAGTTCCTAGACCTCATGATAAAAATATCATAAGAACTAAATGGATATTCAAAAACAAGCCGAATGAAAATGGAGAAGTTATTAGAAACAAGGCCAGACTTGTTTGTAAAGGATATGCTAAACAAGAAGGTATAGATTTTGAAAAAAATTTTGCACCTATTGCTAGACTTGAATCCTTAAGGATGTTTCTTGCTCTTTCTAGCTTTCATAAATTCAAAGTATACCAAATGGATGTAAAATCCGCCTTCCTTAATGGAGATTTAGAAGAAGAAGTCTATATTGAACAACCAGAATGATTCATTCTTGGAAATGATGCAAAACTTGTATGCAGACTCAGAAAGGCTCTCTATGGTCTAAAACAAGCTCCAAGGGCCTGGTATTACCGCCTTGACAAATATCTCCACCAACAGGGTTTTTCAAAAGGGTCGGCAGATAGCAATCTATATACAAAGATTGACACTGATAAATTGCTAATAATTGTTATTTATGTTGATGATATCATTTTTGGTAGCAATGAAGAATCCATGAGTCAGAATTTTGCTTCAGTAATGCAGCAAGAATTTGAAATGTCCTTGCTTGGTGATCTTACCTATTTTCTTGGTCTACAAGTTCAACAAAATAAATATGGTATTTTTCTTTCACAAACCAAATATCTCAAACAGATCTTGAAAAAGTACGGCATGGAAGATTCTAAACCAGTATGTACCACAGTGGTAGCAGGATGAAGTGTCAACTCAAATGATGAATCAGCAGTAGTACATCAACCAACTTACAAATCCATGATTGGTAGTTTGCTTTATCTAACAGGTACCCGACCTGACATCATGCATGTAGTGTGAATAGTTATAAGATTCCAAGCAAAGCCAAAGGAAGCACACCTTTAGGCAGTCAAAAGGATTTTCAAATATCTTCAAGGAACGCGGAAGTTTGGTTTATGGTATCCTAGAGATACAGATCTTACTCTTCGTGCATATACAAATGCAGATTGGGCAGGAAGTGTTGATGACAGAAAAAGCACTAGTGGTGGTGCATTCTATATGGGTTCCAGGTTAGTGTCTTGGTTCAGCAAGAAACAAAGTTAAATTGCATTATCTACATCTGAAACAAAATATGTGGCTACTGCATATTGCTACACAGAACTACTTTGGATGATGAAAACATTGCAAGACATTCAGATCACATGTACTCCACCCATTTCCATTCTATGTGATAATACAAGTGCCATTAGTATTTCAAAGAATCCAGTCATGCACTCCAATACCAAGCACATACCCATCAAATACCATTTTCTACATGAACAAGTGCTTCAACAAAAGGTCAAATTAGAATATGTTCCCTCCAAAGAACAGGTTGCTGATATATTCACTAAACCACTGCCCATAAAAACATTTGAATATCTCAAACAAAATTTTGGATTATTTTTTGCATCATCCTGCTGTTAAATCAAACTTTTCAAAGAAAGGTGATTATACGCATGTTTCATGAAGTGTAGTCGCGTAAACACGTGGGTTTTTGTGGGTCAAGGAGCATATATGTTTTTTAGACAAGAAAAATAGTGGGGCAGGCTCTAATATGGGTGCTCTAATTGATATTGATGATTAATATGCTGTGTTCATTAATTTTATTTGACTAACAAAGATGCCTTGATCTTTGACCTGTTAACAATGCACAGGTAGCACCAGTTGAGGGGGAGCATTAGTCTTCATGTACATTCAACATTGTTGGCATTATGGTTGCTAAGTCTAGCTATGGCTTCAGATATTTATACCATTTGCTGCTCAAGTCATGTAAAATTCTAGGGTGTGATATGTCTTCTCATACATTTGAATGGGTCCTCTTGGACAAATGATGTAATTTATATCCCCACTTTACATGGGATGGATGATATAATATTTCTTGTTTTTGTCATGTATAAACAATTGGTATATCCCCACTTGGTTGGGTAGATGAGTCAAATTTGATATATCCCCACTTGGTTGGGAGATGGATGTATGTATGAGTCATTGGTGATAGGAAGGTCATCCTCACATAGTTGAGTTATAGAGTCATGTTATTCTTTTAGAAAATCTTTTTGCAGACTTTACTTATGCTCAAGGGGAGTATGGACTCAATCATGGGAGTTCAATCAAAACATTTTAGCATATCACAGAATTCAGCATGTACTCAGGGGGAGCATGACCAACATAATGTATGTCAAAGGGGGAGCATGACCCTTTGCCCTTGATGTCAAAGGGGGAGAGTGACTTGGTGTTGCTGTTGCCATCAAGTCCAAAGGGGGAGATTGTTGGAATTATGATACAGGTGTTGTCCTTGATGGCAACTGACTCAGATGAAATATCATAGTACATCAGGTTAACAACAAAAAATTACAGATCAGACTACAAAGAATGAAGAAAGAGAGGTATATGTAGGTTCACCTTGACCAAGTTGCGTATACACGCAGGTTCACTGAACACAAGTAGCGTATACGTACACACAAACTTTCATAGAAGGAAAAACGTGTATATCTTGGAAAACTAAGTTTTTGGTCTGAGGTATTTGGTCCATGGTATTTTGATCCATGGTATTGGTCCAAGGTATCTGGTCCGAGGTATTGACCCTATGTATTTGGTCCAAGGTATTGGTCCTAAGTGGTTTTGGTCCATGGTATTGAGAAAGGCCTAAAACTATAAAAGGAGGAGAAGATCATTAGGCCAAGAGTGCAAGTATTGAATATCTAATGAAGTGTGAAATCTAGTATGTAGGTTATTGGCTTATGGTGTTGTGCTTGATCTGAACCAAGGATGAACCTTAGCGGTTGATGAAGGATAAGATCTAATGGTGGATTGGGATATTAAGGCTTGAAATGAATTATCATTATGTGGTTTGATCAAGTTTAGTCTAGATCTAAATACTGACGCATGTGTTGTTCTATAAATATTATGGTCTAGGTATAACTGAAGTCTGGAATAGCTGAAGAATTATGAATTAATATTTGCAGATGTGTACGCTGGTTGGCTTTGATAAAAGTGCGTATACACGCAGGTTCGACACATGGAAGTAGCATATACCTCATAAAGTATGTTTTAGTTGTTTCTATTTGCTATTGCAGAGTTCTGGGTTCTGGTTCTGGGTTTTGGTTTGGGTTTTGGTGAGTGTATTCTGGTGACAGTATTCTGAATGATCAGATTGATTGTGATTTGATGATGGGTTGTCAAAGTGATTGATTGATTCAGTAGTGGTTGCTTCATAAATTGATGATCGAGTTTCAATGATTGGTTGATGCAGATGTATTTGATGATTGAATTCCAGTTATGATGTTGTTGATGGATCCAGTCTGAAATTTATGAAACATGGTCCTTGGAGGAAGAAAGAAGGTTGTAACCTTCTATAGGTCGCCGCCTACATACTAGTAGACATATCTGCTAGTACAAGAGTTAGGGGGTTGTAGCTCCCTTCCAGTAGTAGCTGGAGAATGAGAGAAGGTTGTAACCTTCTGTAGGTAGAAGCCTGTGTACTGGTATGAGTCTACACCAGTACAAGATTGTAAACATATTTTATTATTATTAAAAGAAGACAGAGACAACAACAACAGGTGGTTTTTACCCACATTGGGTTTCCACCTTATATCTTGGTGTTCATGTGTGTTTCTTATTTGTGATGATTTATTATTCTTTTACTGCACTGTCTAATAAATCTCTGATATACTCGTTAAAGTTCAATGCATGATAAATTGGCTAAATCAAAAGTTCTTTGCATATACATTGGTTTCTTTAAGTACAGTCGCGTGTACACGCTAGTTCATTTAGGTGAAGTAGGATATACAAATCTATTTGGGAAATAAATTTATTGATCTGATAATACTGATTCACCCCCCCCCCCCCCTCTCAGTATTATTTCCAACACTAGTTTATTTCCATTTCTGTTTGTAAGCATATTTCAGTATTCTCCATTAATGAAATGAAGTATTATTTATGTTGTATCTCTGTATTTGTGTTTATTTTTGTACTTTATTGCGTTCTTGTTTAAATCTGGGTCAGTGGTATCAGAGCGGTTAGTTCTTTCTCTATTTTTCCTTGCATGTCTCCAATGAGGTCGGGATATAAGGAGTTAGGGCTTGAACTGGTCAAACCTTTACAAGACTAGTCTTGCAAATCCCGACGACCTCCCATGGAAGATGAAAAGAAAGATGAGGGGGCAGGAGATCCTATACAAATCTTGCTTGAAGAGGCCCTCGAGTGACAAAGGAATGTGATGATGGAGAACTTTGCCTAGATCCTTCAGCGACTACCCAGGGGCGACACATCTACTTCCAGTAGATATTCTCGAAGCGCCACACCATTTCAGGTACAAGTTAACTTTGACATTCCAATTTTCGAGGATCGGATAGATGCAGACGCTGTAGATAAATGGTTAAATGTGCTAGAAGGTTATTTTTTGTTCATGATTTTTCCAGCCGAGAAAAGATTGTTAGGATATTCCGACACATAGGAATAGTTAAGTTCAACTTGGTCTAGTATAGAGTTAGGTATAGAGTTAGGTAAAGTGTGTTTCTTTACCGTTGTACATTTTGTAACTTACAATCCGACGGTCACGATATGTAGTGATCTGACGGTTCTCTCTCCTCAGTATTACCGACACTTGATCCGTGGCTTGACACCCGATTGGTCCATGAATTCTATTTAAAGCGCATGGAGGGTCATTTGTAGGTTAACGGTGCATGAGAGAAGCTTATGTAAATTTTCATTCTTTTATTAATAAATTGCCTGTAGTAGCCACGTTGGCGCAGGCCGTGGACTGTTTCCCTCTCTGAGGGTTTTAACCACGTCAAAATACTAGTGTATTGATCTGTGATCTGTTTGTGAGCGGTGTCCTTTTGGTGTTCTGTCTGAGGAACTTACCCTGTAAATTCCTACACGTGGGAACACACTTTTTGAAAGGCATAGTCACGTATGGAATTTAAAATAAGGTTTTTTAATAATTGGACCAAGTCTGAAGGGAAAGGGCTACCGAAGGCCATGTCTTAGAGCATAAATTATATAAGGGTGATAAATGATGCTATAACAGATGCCCCCTATAATATGACTTCAGAAGGGGTACATGATGACTGGAACATGTTACGTGTATAGAAAGAATCATGCGAGGACTTGGGAGGAGATAACCCAATTCCATCATGCCAAACCAATGGAAGAGATCAGAAAGAATGCTGATGTTTGAGGTGGGCATACCCATGCTTAGAGATAGTAAATCACATTCGCATATCAAGTGTACAGTGGATCCAATATGTATACAAGTACAAAGGAAATTGAGAACTACATAGTGGATCATTTGATAATTGCCACAAAAGTACATATCAAGGCCATGTCCCAATATCACATATAAAACAACTTGATCAATGATGCTAGAGTAAGTCTCGGGTAACATCCTAAGTCTTTCTCCTCCATGCACCCTCTGAGATAGCCTGCGCGCACCCTCTGAGATAGCTCCCCCATCCGGCATCGCGGCAGCCTGGGCCTTGGCCCCTTGCCATGGCCCTCCCGGAATCACCTCGGGAGGAAGTCGATCCACAAAAACCTTTTTCAGAACTAGTGAAATCCCTCCCTCCTCAACGCCCCAGATCTGTGCTTTCGAAATTTGTTAAGAAATTAGATGTTCTTCAAGAAGTTCAGCTGCCTCCAACCCTTCCTTGCATGGAAGCATTATCTCTTGCTGAAAAAGTTCTCATAGGACAATTTACAGGCCTTTGACCCTCTCCAAGAACAGTTCAAAGATGGGTTGAACGAAACTGGTCAGACAAAATCCAAGGGAAAATATCAATTAGGTTTTGTGGAAAAGGGTACTATACATTCCATTTCGAATCCAAAGAGGATAAGGATTTAATATTTAGGAATGGGTCGTACTTCATGGACTCCAGGGGCCTCTACCTCAACAAATGGACCCCATATTTTGACCTTGAGCTGGAAATTTCCAGTGTTGTTCCAGTCTGGGTCCATCTCCCTCACCTCCCTTTCCATTGTTGGGGAGATGAGTCTGTTCGGGCCATAGGGAATGCTGTAGGCAAATATATCGATCATAGCGAGCCGAAGGACACCATGCAAACTTGTGCAAGGATCTGTGTCAAAGTGGATCTAGGAAAAGGACTGCCTGAAGCAATAAAGCTGAAAGTGTACGAATGGAGTCATGTCCAACAACTAGACTACGAGCATATACCATTTAAATGTAAGGTATGTCACGAATATGGACACTTTTCTAATAGATGTACTAAACTTGTTAATGTAGAGAGTGATGAGAAAGAAGGTCACTGGGAAACAGTCAAAAAGAAGAAGTCTTCTCCTCCACCCAAGCCTCCCCTGGAAAATGACACCCCTGGACCCTCTATTCTACGCCCTTCTTCTTCCTCCCTCTCTCCATCTATCCCCCTCCCGCCTGATCCGCCCCTCCCCCCTCTTCCAACCCCTTTCTTGTCCTCTCTACTCTTGAGTCTCCCCTAGAAGATCCCCCCTCTAAGCCTTCTGATCCCCACCCTTCCCAGATCATCTCATCATAGGCCTCCCTTGAACCCTCTCTATCAAGAATAACCAAAAGCTCTTCGAAAGAACATGGAACAACCAGCGACATTTACAAAAAACCGGGACCTGGTAGAAAATCAGCTAAGCAACACAGGGATGAGAATTCCCAGAAAGACATAGCCATGGGAACACAAACTCCAATAGAATCCTTCATTTTGGGGCATCAAGAGAAAGAGACAAGCTACAAAGATCAAGAGAGGTGAGCACCTCTCCGCATGCCCAATACCTAATGATGAAAATTTTATCTTGGAATAGTAGGGGTTTAGGGCATCCCTCCAAAGTTGTTGCCCTCAGAGACCTAATCCACAATGAAAAGCCAGATATTATGTTGATACAGGAGACAAAACAAGACCAACAGGAAATGAGAAGAATAATAGATCAACAGAAACAATATATAGGATGCATCAATGACTCAAGAGGAGCCTCTGGAGGAATTGTCACCATTTGGTACAATAGTAAATGGAACTGCACCTCAACAAATCTCCACCAGAATTGGATCAAAACTACTCTGGATAGCAGAACAGGCAACCACACAGTAATAATTTACAATGTTTATGTCCCCAAACATTACAGAGAAAAGGAAATCTGCTGGGACGATCTAAAGACAATTATCGATGGGGAACTAAACTCAAACATCATAGTAGCAGACGACTTCAACCTAGTCTTGCATGCCAACGAAAAAAGGGGAGGATGTTTCACTCCAAATCTCTTCAGAGGTCGACTGGAGGCTATCACTCAGGAACATGAATTAGTTGATGTTGTTCCCAAAAATTGCAGGTACACTTGGAGTAACCGTAGGATCGGCATCGGTAACATAATGGAGAGGATTGACAGATTCTTAGTCAATATCTTGTACCTCTCTTCCTTTTCTGTTGGATACCCCAAAGTCCTCAATACCTCAGCTTCCGATCACTATCCTATTACTCTCACTCTGGAAACGCACTGCCCCTTGGACCTATCCCATTTAAATACAACCCCCTTTGGAATTGGATTCCAACAGTCAGAGAAATCGTTTAGAAGGCTTGGAGCTAGCATGTAGAAGGTTCACCAGGCTTCATCTGGGGAACCAAATTAAAAAGAACCAAATAGGTGATAAAGGAATGGGCCAAGAGAATTACCAGGAGCTAGAGGAGGTTAAAAAGAAAATCAAGAGTGATTTAGAGAGTGTGCAATTAAGGATCGAAGAACATGGCTTATCTCAGCAAAACAAGGAGCAAGAACACGCACTCTATACACAACTGAGCCACATAAACAGGGAGGAAAAAACCAAATGGCATTTAAAATCCAGACAATTATGGCTCCAAGGAGGAGACAAAAATACAGCCTATTTTCACAAACAGGCCACTGCTCGAAAGCTCAGGAACAATGTAAGCGCAATCTTGGATAATGAAGGAAATTTGCATAGCACTCAAGAGACCATTAGAAAGGCCACCTCTGAGCATTATAGATATCTTTGAACTGAAACCATAGGTGAAGAGGATTATTTTGATTTGCTCCAACATTTACCCAAAGGAATCACTAAGGAGATGAACGACAGTCTTAACAAGGAAATTGAAGAAGAGGAAATCAAAAGAGTGATTTGGAATTTGCACCCTGATAAGGTGCCTAGGCCTGATGGATTCCCCATTTGCTTCTATAGGGTGTTCTAGGGTCTTATAAAAAAGGGCCTGATCAAGATGATCCGATGGATGCAAAGAAAGGGGAAAATAGGAGGGTTCACCAATGCCACCTTTCTTGCCCTCATCCCCAAAGAAAATCGACCTACTTCCCTTTCCAGATTCTGACCCATCTCCCTCTGCAACTCCTCCTATAAAATTCTATCCAAAATTCTAGCCTCTCACCTTAAACCCCTCCTTCCCTCTTTGATCTCTGAAAATCAAGAAGGTTTCTTGCCTAATAGGCAAATCACTGACTCCATTCTTCTAGTTCAAGAAGCCATACATTCGAGCCTCTTCGGGAAGGAAAAAGGGTTCGTCCTCAAGCTCGACCTGACTAATGCCTTTGACAGAGTTAGAACTCCTTCCTTATAGTTGTTCTTGAGCTGCCCTTCATTAATATTATAGTTGCTTGCATCTTTGGGCCCTGGATTTCCCCCATGATCAATGGCAGACCAGGTGAAGAATTTCAATCTTCCTGGGGTCTTAGACAGGGCTGCCCCCTCTCTCCCTATCTCTTTATCCTCATGGCAGAATCCTTCAGTCAAGCTCTGGACCACAACAAGAGAGTGGGCCTTATAACTGGAATCAAATTCGGGAATGGAGCCAAGAACATCAACCATTCATAGTTTGCTGATGATACCTTGTTAATTGGAGGAGCTTGCACCATAATAGCAAGGAGGTTCAAGAAACTCCTTGACCAATTTATGGGGTATTCTGGAGGCTTGGTTAACTAGCTTAAAAGCTGTATATATGGATGGAACACTTCAAATCAGGTTATTCACAGTATCACAAATATATTTGGTGTCTCATGCAATCTGGAGTGGACCCATTTCTCTTACCTGGGCATGCCAGTGAGCCTAGGTCCTTTGAAGGCTGGAACCTAGGACGGAATCATTGACAAGGTGAAAAGGAAGGTGCAGCAATGGGGATCACTGTGGCTCAACCCAGCAGGCCGCCTTATTCTTCTCAAGTCAGGTATCATCTCTCTTCCCCTTTACCGTTTCTCTCTTTATCAAGCTCCTGCCATATTTCACCACAAAATGGAAGTTGTTCTACGCTACTTCCTTTGGAAAGGAGGGAAGAACGACAAAAGCAAGTTTAATTTAGTCAGCTGGAAACATGTCATCCAAACCCAAGATAGAGGAGATCTCGGTATTAGGTCGCCTAAGTTCTTAAATCTTGCCTTTGGTGGGAAAATTGTATGGAGGTTTATAACAGGTCCCTCATCGTGGTGGAAAAGGATGCTGGAGACCAAATACCTAAACTTCCCCAGGTAGCAACTCCTTGACTCCAATATTCCCAACAGATACTCCTCTAAAATCTGGCGGCTATGCAAAAAAGCCATCCCTCTCATGATTCAGAATATTTCTAAAGTTCCTGGGCGGGGAGCTAGCATCAACATTGGAACTGATAAAATCTTGGGACAACAACCCATAAACATGCATAAAGAAGCCATACCCATCATTAATTTCTTTAACAATAGGGCTATACATCATCTGGATCAAATCTCCAGCTGGGATCCCCATTCCCACATCTGGATAGGGTGGTCCTTCCCGGAAATACCCAACGAATTAAAGCCTAGCCTAAGCTATCTACAGACTCTCCTTCATAGTAAAGCTCCCATCAAGAAAAATGAGAGGGATGGATTTCGTTGGGATTCAACTGGAACAAATTACATAGTCAAAGCAGGCCACCAATACCTCTACAGCAACACCTTTCCCATGACTTTATGGAACTACTAGAAAATAGTTTGGAGGTCAGAGGCACTTCCAAAAGTAAAATTTTTCATATGGCTTTTGCTGAAAGGAAAAATCTTAACAGCAGAAAACTTGAAAAAGAGAGGCATCAACGGCCCATCCAGATGTCCCAACTGCTACAACGCCGAAGAAACGATGCACCATCTCTTTGTAGAATGCCCCTTTGTTGTTGATTGTTGGAAAAGACTGTCTTTCACTGGTAACTACCTTGGAATCCTCAGCATTCCATAGCTGAATCAATTCACTCTTGGAGAAAATGTTACCCCTGGAAAGAAAAAAGAAGCAACCTGGTGAAGAGAGTATGGAATACTCTCCCTTATACCTTGGTATGGCGTCTCTGGCTAGCAAGAAATCGGGAAATATTGCAAGACAAGAGCTCAGCTACAAGAATAATCTGTAACAAGGCCAAAAATCTCGCCCTGGAAACTATTTCAATCAAAACTTCAAGCAGGATAGATGCAACAATGTATAGTGTGGAAGAGTGAGATTTTATAAGTTACATTCTGGAAAGAAATTACAATGCATAGAAAGGTAGCATGGCGAATGAACAACGCAGGGTGGAAACTAACTCCTGGAAAGTTAGATTAAAAGAGGAGGAGTTCGCCAACTGGATACAAAATTACAACTGCTTCTATCTTTTTTTCAATGGGGCATCTAAATCGAATCCAGGTACAGCCAGAGCAGGGGGAATGATTATCAATGCCAATGGGTAACGCATCCTTCATTACGAATGGGGACTAGGGAAGGTCTCGAATAACAGAGCTAAAGCGTTACCTCTGTTTCAGGGACTAAATCAGTTAAGAAAACTGGGGATAAAATCGGCAAGGATCTTTGGGGATTCTTCTGTTATCATCCACCTCATGGTTCACCAGAAGGAATCACCCAATACCCTCCTCTAGCAAATCAATAGGCGCAATCAACTACTGCATCAGACAATGGATGATTTGCAGTATTACCATATCCTTCGCAATCTCAACAAGCAGGCCGACGGATATGCCAACAGAGCGTGTGAAAGGTTAGTAGGTAGCTTGTGTTGCAACTCTGAGGAGATCCATTAGCCCTTGCCATGATCCGAAACAAGCTATTCAGCACCAAATTGGATAGTACTGACAGAAAGGATTGGAATAAGACCTTCCAGGCCTTCAGCAAGATCAAAATCCGCATAAGGATATGGCATAGATTTGATCTTCCTAAAACTCGTATCAATCTCAACAGCTCTGCTGGTTTCTATCTTTTCAGTCCAGTTTCTCGAGCTAACCAGGACAGTTCTCTGACCTTCCCGTGCCTCTCTCAGGATTCCCTCACATTTCTCGTGACCGGCTCCCACCTCTCCCGCCTCGCCTTATATCTTCCCTCCCTCCTCCTTACTCTAGCGCTCTATCCCCAGATTGCTCCTCTCTGCGACTCACTCATCCCTGCCTCTGTCTCCAAGTGGATCTACCAGGTCCTCAGGAAGCCTTCTTCGTGCTGTGTTGCATTCCGATTCTCCTCTTTCGCCCCTGTACCCTGGAAGATTTCTGCTTCCCGAGTTGTTGATCGTATCATTAGGCAGCCACTCTTCGCTCTCATCTGCCCCCTAATCTCCCCATCCACAGCATCAACTATGGCTCGCAATGAGGATTGCTTGCACTGTACGGACCTGCAAGTTGATATGGAAGAAATCAGAGCCCAGCAGTGTGTCTTAGGCAGCTAGCAGAGGATTTTGGAAACAAGAATCGAAGACCAGAACCGCATTATTAATGAAAAATACTGAGCAGAAATCGATCTCTTCTTGCATAGGGTCTCTTCACTTCATGAACAGTTTAATCATTTGTCAAATAGGTGTAGTCATGCGGAAGAGTCCATAACGATCCTGAAATACATGATGGACAAACGCAACAATGCAACCCCAAGCTCCTCAAGCGCCAAGCAAGTAGAAGGGGATGGAAAGCCGGAGGAATCTACTGCAAGGCACATTAGTCATATAGACATAGATTAGAAATGATTTGCAAATGTCAATTTTTGCTGCTCCCATATGTAAGAATTTACAATAGTTCAGAAGTCCTTAAAGACAGAACAAGTAGGAGCAGGACCACGGAGAGATATTTGTTTTGTAACTCCATTGATCCCGGCTGCCCCTAGCACTCAATGTACCTTAGGAGTCCTGACTCCCCTCTTTTTTTCAGCTATTAATACAGCAACCGACTTTGTTAAAAAAAAAAAATTGATGTTGGAGTAGAGATTTGATCGCTGATGTCACATAATTGATCCTTAAAAGTACCAATTCAAAAAGTGGAATAGTGGCATTGCATGCAACTAAGGTGCTAACATATAGGATATTTTCATGATGAACTGCAACATATAAGGTGGATGTTGTCACTAGCAACAAAATGGAGGGACTAACAAGTGAACCAACAAAATGTTGATGCAACCCGAGGTTTTTACCGACTGCCATGGTATATTTCTATACTATGGGAATAAATGAGCTGAAGTCGACCATATGAGAAATTGTTTGATTACTGATCATTGATGTGTACTGTTAACAAAAGCGAGACAACTCGTTGATAATGATGATGAGAGTCAAGGAACCCCAGTACAATCTAACAAGTGCGAATAAATGAGTTGAAGTCAAACACTTGAGAGAATCTATCAATTAGGAGACATTGATGTATTTTCACTATCGATAGTGAAGGAGTCTACCACTAATGATTGCAAACCCTAAGGTATTGAAAAAGGACCCTAGACCTTATTCCAATAGCAATGAGTTGGAGTTGATGGGAAAAGATCTGCTGGATGGAAGACATTAAGGCATCCCACATCAATCCAGCACGAGTGTAACCCGCAAACCAATAATTTGGAAGGAATTAGACGAATAAAGATGAAGTAAACATACCGTAGCATGTTTCCAACATACAAAAGATGTGGCTAGCACATGACATAAACCCTCTAAACCAACCAATAATGAAAGATGACATAGAGGAAAGGAATCCACCAATAGGGTCAAATGGAAACCAAGGTACTACATGAATCCCAATGTGTGATAATGTAAACTGGCGTTGAACACAAGGGAAAATACTCAGTCAGAGACCCATGATATTGATCAATGCTAAGCACAAGGTCACCTACCAATGATGAAAATAGGACTAGGGTGCGGCTCTAGGCCTACTCTTAGAGAAATTTGTTGAAGTCGATAAGAGCAGACCCGCCAACAATAAGTCAATGGAGACCTTCTTAACCGACACAAGCAAAGGACCAAGTAGCTGATGTGATACTAAACATAACTCTGACAGATCGGTTATGGCCAACTAAAAATGAGTCAAGAGACACCATAGAAAGTTTGACTCAGGTTTACTTCCCTTGAACAAAAGCATGAATCAAATGTGACAGTATGGTTGCATATGATAAATTTGTATACATTTTTCATGCAGGAGGCATCAAAAAACTCTCCATATGATTGGAAGAGGTAACCAACCAGAGGAATACTGACTCAATGAAAAGATTATGGATCTCCTAAGTCAAACTAAAGACCATCCCGATGGAGGAAAGACTTGCTTTGAGTGCTTTGTTCAAGGGCGACACAACTGACTCTTCTTGCTATCAATTACGGAAGTAAAATATCATTCCCACTCTTTTTGGAATATATAATATATAGATATATATTTCTTTTTCATATTTAGAAATCCTAAAAAAGAATAAAAGAATGCCTATGGTACAATGGAAAGAACAAGGGTCCAAATACAGATGCGCTAGTTCCTGGGAGGGGAACATTCCTATGATCAATGCAAGGTGACGAAACTGATGAGTGACACTCAAAGGAATGTTATTTCCATGGGCATAAGGTGTCAATTTGCAGAGACTAAGTGATTGCAAGGTTGATTTTGCAGAAAGACATGGTCAAAAAGTGGCTTATACACGAGTCCAAGTGAATCCTGCTTAAGGCCAAAAGGTACAAATAGTCAACATGCAATGCAGTAATGCAACTCAATGTGTAGGAGCCTCTAGGGTATAAAGCCAGAAAAATAGCGAAGAAGAAGCAGAATGAAGCTTCATTGCAAAATTCATTGGGGGACTAAAGAGGACTCCCGAGCCTACTCAATATTTACATCATGGGCAACATATGTTAGCGAGGATCTAACTAGGAAGCCCATGTAAATGAAGGACCTACCATCATGTCATGATTTTATAAGTTGGCGAGTGAAAATGGTTTAAGAATCATAACACTATGGGGTCGACCCTATGGCAACATACCGTGGTATGGAGGCTAGAATACATAATGCAACAGAAAAGTGGTCTTCCCTAACCTATATGCCAGTGACCAAAACGATACTTGCCATGATGGGTTAGTGATCATGGAATCGAATTGGTAGAAAAAATCTCAAAGAATTTAATTTAACCTAAAAGACAACCTATCCCAGCACTCAAAGCCAAAAGGTCACAAAGTTTAGAAAATTAAAAAAAAAACATAAACTTTGTAAAAGTGGTTTTTTAAAAGTTTTTGAAATTACTGGTTATAAATAGACCTTTTGACTTTCTAAATCTCATTTGTGTTTTGAAAAATTGAGTAAAAGAGATCTAGAGAAAAAACCAACAACCCAAATCCACCCTGTTTCTCGACCTAACCAACTACCAAACTTCTAGGTAATCCTCAAATTCGATTTCTCAATGAATTTTTATGCATTTCAAGTATTTTCTCAACAATTTTACCATAGGAATTTTGTTTTTATAAATAAACACACTCTTATTAATTGGCGATATAAATAAATATCTCTCACATGGTAGATGTTATTTAACTGAGACACCACTAGTTGTGAGTCCAAGTACACAACTAATGAATCAATACCAAGAGATATTTCTTCATATAGTAAGTTAATAACAACAATATATTTGGCAACATTGTTTGAAGCAAGGCTGATACATATGCCTCTTGAAACCAACAATTGACCGAATGGATAGTAAATCACCCAAGCCGCAGAAGCCAAATTTCGGGTATGTTGACTAGCACCATCGCCAAACCCTAGAATACCAGATCATCCATCGATACTTGCCAAAGCAAATCAAAAGTATCGATATCACTATGAAATCTATAGACAGATATGCACAAATATATACAATATCTACAAGACCAAGAAAATTCTAGGCAAAATCCTGTGCATAATACTTTTTAAGATAGAGCCCAATTCTGGGCTTCGTCAACTTGTTTCCATCAAAATCAACCAATTTGTAATCTCCTTTTTTCAACACCTTTTTAACGATAAAAGGATCGTACCACATGGGTTTAAAATTACCTACCCCCAAGGCATATTTGTCTTGGTCACAGACCAAGACAAGGTCACCTTCAGAGAAAACCCTAGGATGCACAACCTTATCATATTGGACCTTCACTCTCTTTTATGAGCTTCGTTAATTGTGGCTGCATCTTGATGCTTCTCATCTAGACGTTCCAAATAAATGAGTCGTTCTTCAAGACTGGAAGCATATGGAAGAAGTTATATAGTTAATTTAAGAGAAGGAAGTTCACATTCCACAGTGAAGATTGATTCCAAACAATAAACTAGTTGAAAAGGAGTGAAACCCGTAGCGGTCTTAACCGACATCTGGTATGCCCAAAGCGTAGGATAAAGCATGATATGCCAATTGGATCGAGATTTATTCATTATCTTTTAAATGATAACTTTCAAGGATTTATTCACGGCTTCCACCTAACCATTGGCCTGAGGATAGTAAGGAGACGAATGCTCCCATCGGAAACCTAATTTGAGAGCCAATTTAGCCATCATCTTGTTCTGGAAATGACTGCCATGGTCAGTGAAAATCTCTTTTGGAATACTAAAATGAGAAATGACTTGGTTGAATAGAAACAGGTTTGTCATTTCACCATCATTCACAACAGTGGGCATAGCTTCGGCCCACTTAGTAAAGTAGTTTACTGCTACAATAATATGCCTATGACCCTGAGCCAAAGGTGGGTTATAAGTTGTAAAATCAATTCCCCACTTTGTGAACAGACCGACTGTAATAATAGGAAAGAGCGGAGCTAGATGAGCACACATTTTTCGAGTATAAACCTAACAAGGATGGAATTTTTTGACTGCTTCAACACAATCTTTGAAAATGGAAGGCCAAAAATACCGAGCATGTAAGATTTTTTGGGCTATAGTAAGCCCAAATAGATGACCACCATAAGCTCCACTGTGGCAATCATTCAACACTAGCTCAACTTCTTCTAAGGTTAAGAAGCATCTAAGGATTGAATAAACCCTGCGACAATATAAAGTGTCACCGATAATAACATAACTTTTAGCTAAGTGATGTAATTTTCTTCACTCGTCCTTTGAAAAAGTGAGAGGAAAGTTCGAAGTTTGACGATATATTATGATATCTCCATACCAAGGATCTTGTGAAAAAATAAGGAAAAGATGTTTGTTAAGGAATGATTACTCATAAACCATTTCTTCTTCACAAGGAAACTCTGAGATTAATTCCACAAATACTAGTGATTTCTTAGATTTGGCTGAAAAGAACTCGAGATTGAATTCTTGTAAAATAAAAATCCATCTGTTATATTTTCCCCCAATCACTCGTCTACTGAGAACAAACTGAAATGTGTTAACAGTTGCCAAGGAAAAAGTTTTTCTGAGCATAATGTAGTGTCGAAGTCACTAGACAACATGAACAATTTCCAAAGCTAATTTCTCTACATGAGTGTATCATAATTCAAGGCCTACCAAGCCTTGACTTAGATATAAATCACCTGCTCATGGAATGCATCATATTCTTGAACCAGAACCATACTGATGGTTGATTCTACTGCAGCGAGATATAAGAGGAAATCCTTGTTATAATAAGGTGGAATCAATAAAGGAGTAGAGGTCAATGCATTTTTGAAAGCATCAAATGAGTGCCGAGTGAAATCATCCCATTAAAATGGAACTCCTTTCTTCAACAATCTCAAGATCCCTTTGTAATCTAAGTGTAATTGACAATAAATCTCCTCATGAAATTGGCTTTTCCTTGGAGACTTTGAAGTTTACAAATGATATATGGGGGAGGAAACTGAAGTATTGCTTCAACCTTGAAAGGATCTACATGAATCCCTTTAGTAGATATTATGAATCCTAATAATTGACTAGATGTGATAGTGAAAACACGTTTATTCAGATTCAACCAGATTTTATAATAACATCATCACTCAAAAACCAATTGAATATGATGAGGATGATCAATTATCTTTCAAGAATGAGTAGCTAAGTCATCCAAATAAGCTTCAATGATATGCTTGATATCTTGGAAAGCATAGGGCATAGCCCTCTGAAAAGTCACTCCAACATTTTGAAGGCCAAAAGGCATCTTTTTGTATGCAAACTCACCCAAGGGGCAAATAAAATTTGTCTTATGTTGCTCTTCTAAATAGATAATAATTTGATTATGACCCGAGAAACCATCCATGAAGCAGAAAATCTCATTTCCCACACATTCATTGATAACCTAATCAATAAAAGGTGTGGGGAAATTATCTTTAGGACAAGCCTTCTTTATATCCCTAAAGTCTATGCATACATGGATCGTTCCTTGTTTTTTATCAACCAGGGCTGGATTCAAGATCCACTTGATTAGCCTCATCATTGGGTAATTATATGGGCCTTAATCCACCTCATAGCTTAGTCAAACCAACTATTATCACAACTTATTGCATACTTTTGATTATATTTTGTTTATGAGATGAGTTAGAGTTGGATATTTTGCTTTGTGGTCTAATGTGCATTTAATGTAGGATTAAAGGATAAAAGTAAGGAATTTTAGCAAAGACCTTGGCCAAAACTCGAATGGGACAAGGGAGAGGAATTATAGGAGGAAATTTCTCCTCATTTACTACCCCTCCATTCGAATATTCCTCCATCAGCTCGGAGTGCAACCAGCCAAATCATGAGGACTAGAAGGCAATCGAGCAAGTGGAAGTCAAAGCACCATTTTATCTCTAGTTTGGGAGCCAAGCCTCCCTAACTTTAAGGAAGTCATTGGAGACTTCAGAAGTATAAGTAGAGAGGCCTAGGAAATCAGTAGGATTCAAACTTTTGATTGTAAAACCTTACTCTATTTTTGAGCTGCAAGACTTGTGACAATGTTTTGATGTAATCCATTGTTTTTGATAATAAGAATGAGTTTTGTTTTGAACCAGAACTGAGTTAAATCAAAGGGCTGAAGTTCTTGGGTTAGGGCCCAACCCTAGCAGCCAAAGCTCCTCTTTACTGTACATGTATGTTAGCATAGATTCATGGTTTAATCTTTCATTTGCTTAAGTAGCTGCATTTCCATTACAGCAGTGTAGCACATAAATTCATGGTTTAATCGTTCATTTGCTTAAGTAGCTGCATTTCCATTACAACAATGTAGTGTAGATTGGTTGTGTTTTAGTTTGCTTCTGTTTGTTCCTTTTCTTTAGTTAGTAGGTTAGCAAGGATTATACCCGTAGATTTCCTTTCACAACAACCTTGACCAACCACCGTCATCCGCATGTCCATAGCTTCTTCGTATTCGTTTCAATGATTGACTTTATGCGCTCCAAATATCCACTGTTGATTTGTCTAGCTTGATCCAATGGCTATCACGTCATCTCAATACTTTATGTGCCCAAAATCTCCACCATCAATCTGTCTACCTTGATCCAACGGCTATCGCGCAATCTCACGCGGATTCTTGCATGGTTGATATCCGCCCGAGAGCACACGAGAAAAGTGGTTTTCCCATGCTATGTGTCACCCAGTTACGCTAATTGCATAAAATTTTAGAATACAACTTACATATTTGATGGCGCACGATAAACTGCTTACCACCTACAAAAACCCGCTCCATCATTCCGCACATTTTTTTTACCCTTTTTCACCTCGTGACCATTGATCTGCCTTGCTTGATCCAATGGCTATCACATCACCCACTCTCCAACTAGCTTGGTCAATCTTCACCGTTGATCAACCCCACATGATCCAACAGCTATCACGCAATATTGCGCGGATTCTTGCATGGCTGATATTCGCCTGAGAGCACAAGAGAAAAGTGGTTTTCTTGTGCTACTTGTCATTCACTTAGGATAATCACACAAAATTTTGGAATTCCACTTACAGCTTTGAATGCGCTCGAGAAACTGCTTACCACCTACAGAACCCACTCTATCATTCCACATGTTTTTTTACCCTTATGTTTCCGCGTGACTTGATGTGATCCATCCATCTATTCACTTCATCTCCATGATAAGATTTCCACCATTCATCTTCCGATTAGTCCTTGTTCATCCATCTCTTGACTTAACCTCCCGTGATAAGATCTCCTCCATTCATCTACTATTAGTCCTATTTGTCCATCTATTGACTAAACCTCTTGCGATAAGTATCCACCATTAATCTTTCGTTAGTGCTATTCGTCCATCTATTCACGTAATCTCCCAGGATAAGATCTCTGCCGCTCATCTTCCATTTTTACTATCCGTTGATCGATCCAATGGTTCCTATGCACTTCTGCTTCATTACGTCCTCCTTTCAGTGATTTTGATCTTAACTTGCTCTTCCACTTGACTTAAACATACTTAGTTTAGTTTCCTTTCTGACACATTAGTGTGGTTTGATGCTCTTTACTTCTGTAACTTAGATAGTAGCATTAGGTTAGTGTTGATTTAGAAATTTTATTTAGTTTAGCTGTTTAAATGGTTAATTAGGATATCGTGTGATTTATCATTACATGTTGTTTTATTCATTATTGCAGTAGAGTAACTCTCTTAGAATAGATTTTCTCTTCTTCCATCAAAGAATCAAGCTTCTTCTGACTCTATAGAAGTCTGGTTTGTAACCCCTGGGGTCTCTTGCCAGATGAATAAGTGACAATAGGTAGGACTTTCACTTCTACTTGTGCATATAGCACTGTCACCTGCAAGTTTGTATGAACCCCCGGTTGATAAGTAAAGCTAGTAACTCAGGAGTTGCAGCATCCTTGCTGCAATACTGGCACTCATCACTTTTTGGTGTCGTTGCCGGGGAGGTGTCAAAGTAGAATGTGATCCCTGCTTTCTTTTATTCTATTTCTAGTCTTCAATTTTCTTCCATTAGTTTATTTCTACAAAAGTAATCTAGTGGCTTCCTTTCTTTCAGTTGTCATTATCTTCTTTCCTTTCCATTTTGCAAATAGAACTTCAATTCAGCAAGTAGTTTCTTTCTATTAGTAGTTTCCATTCAATCAGCAATTTCATTTCTACAAAGTACTTTCTTGCTAAAAAAATCTTCCAAAAACCAACCCAAAAACATTTCATTTCATGCCTCGTAGGAGTAGGTACAATTTAGGAAAATTCTTGCCAAATACCCCGACTACATCCAACAACCAACCTTCTCTCTTCTTCGGTGGTTGTGAACTAGAGGAACCCTTAGGTGAGCAACCTGACATATTTGAAGAACCTACCAGGGAAGAAGAGGAAGAGCAACCCATTCCTACTGAACCAATGGCTGAAAACCGAAATGACAGAGGAAATAGAGAGAGAATTGAGGGTGCCTTCTGTTGAGAATTAGAGAAGGTATGTAATTTCCACTTATTTCGTTATCTTTTCCTTTAATTCATAACTTCTCTACATTATGAAATGGGGATATGGTGAAAGATTATGATAAAGTTTAGAAGAATTTGTGAGTAACATAAATTATTACTTTTTCCTATGCAGAAAAGGAAGAAAATGGAAGATCACCATTCTAAAGGAAAAGACAAGATGAAATCAAGTGTTGTCCCTTTGACAGGGAACCGCATCCAAACGAGGCAATCCAGATCGGAGCACATAAGCCAAGAAAAGGAAGAGGAGATACCAAATTGGTGCAAGAGAATGAAGAGATGACTGAGAAATAACGATATGGCGAATCCCTCAGGATCCTTTGATCCTGAGGGATCGCTACCTTAAAGAATATCTGTACCTTTGGTATTTCCACCTGGCTACTATAAAGAGGGACAGCGTTGCTAGCCCAAGGGGCAGATTATGGGCGATTACTGTAACTCTATTTTGATGATTAATACATAAATTCTGTTGTTGTTCTGTCTTTGATTCTGAAGTAATCACAGCAGTGCATCCCTGGAGGCCCTAGCGGATCACTTGCTTCCTGTATCATTATTTTCCAATTCCAAGTCGTGTGTGGTTTGATTTCTCTTATTTACTTTTTGTTTAGTAATATGCTATTCCTTATTATTTCATGTATTGGCTCTGTTATATTTCACTCATATTTGAATAGTAAGGCTATCCTCTGCAACTGACAACGTTATGCTGTTCATTCTGAATTTATATCGCATTGTCGTTCCTTTATAGATTGATACTATTGTATAAATTGTTGTTCCTTATAGATTACCATTATTATTCATTTACAGAGTAACAGTGCTGTGTATTTATAAATCGGTACTATTGTCTATTTATCTACGGTTTACCTCCAAGTGTGATTGTTGTTCATTGGGATTGTTGTTCCATGGTAACCGCAATTGTTGTTTCTTCAGAACCGTGGTTAATATTGGTTATTCTGAAACTCAAATTACTGCTTCCTTCAGTATAGATGCGTTGTGTGTAATATTCGTTTTAGTTTGTTGTGAATTTACATTTGATTCAGGTTGCTGTTCTATATTTCATAACTCACTTTAGTTTGTTGTTCCATTTTCGGTTTGCTGTTCAAATAATTTCTGAGATAAATGTTGTTGCTCAATTCCTGTAGATTACGATTACTACTTCATTCATTTCTATAGGTTAAAGATTCATTGTTCAATCTTTTAAAGTAGATCAGTTGTTGTTCCCTTTCCTGTTATTTGAGTTATCATTTCAAGTAATTGCTTTGGTGTGAACAGAACGATCTGACACTGTAGTGAACATTGACTATTGTTGTCCAGTTCCCAGATTGATGATCTTCTCCTTGATTGCTTTTCAATTGCATTAGTTTACAAAGGAGAGAGTTATCATTACTGCACCCTTGGCTGATGAAGTGCTGTAGTTTCTTAAATGAACGATTTAGTTACAGGCATTTCAACTTCTTGTCATTACAAGTAGAGTTTGTTTCCAGCATTTAGTTACTTTTTCAAAAGCACTATACTACTAGCATTACTCTTGACAAGTGACCACCTCAGACTGAGTACACTCTTTGAGATAACAAATCATACCTGGATTGATAATTAATGTAGGGTAAATAAAGGTGAAAAAGACCCTTTTTACTGCTTGACATTTTGGCACTGTTGCCAGGGAAGAGTGTAGCCATTTGTTTTTTTCAGAGTAGTGTAAGTACTTGCTAGGAAAGAATTTGGTTTTAAAAACGGAAGGCAAGAACCTGCGTACAGAGCATGTAATAGCCTTGCTCCCCTGCCCACTTTCCTGTAGATTTGTTGTTGTTTTGGGTAGAAATCAACATTTGATCTTTGTGCATGACTAAGCAGAAAAATCCTGAAAAGAATCCTAAACCACTACCCAAGCTTGATAAAGCTAAGGGGCCAGTGACCCTTGGCCATTCGACCTTTATAGATGAAATCTTCAAAGAAGCAGAATCTCAGCCTTCAGTAGGACCTAGAAAAGTTGCTTCTAGACAACCTACTTGTTCCCTTCAAGCCACAGGATCACCATCTATAGCCTTTGCTGAGGTACTCAACCAAACTGAGGAGCAAGGTTTTCAAGAAATTGAGAATTCTAGCCCAAAACCATTGCAAGAAGGGAACCTTAGTAATCTCTACGAAGGGAGAGGTGAAACAGAGGAAACTGAAGAACCAAGATCTCCTCTTGGAGTAATTCAGCCATTAAGCAGCCCAGATAAGGGAAGTGCTGCAAAAATCATTAAGAACAAAGTTGAAGAAACTCAAGAGCTAAAATCCCCCCAGATATTAGGAACTCTCATCATCCCAGACAAAGGAAGTGTTGTTAAGGCCATTCCTGTTAAGGCCATCCTTGCTCCATCTAACCAACCTAGGAATACCCTCCTAGAAATCCCAGAAGATTATTGGCACATATTTGACCAAATGGCCCAGAACCAGCCAAACACCCAAACCTCCACATTGCAATATCCCATTGTAGATACTACATTCCATGCACCTATGAAAGTAATTCCTCTCCAACATATCCCTACATTTCATGGCCTAACATCGGAAGACCCAGATGTATTTTTGTTTGAATTTGATATGTTGTGTAGAGGATATGACTATACCCCCGACCCCCAAAAGCTGAAACTATTTCCCTCTACATTAAAAGGAGCTACTTTATGATGGTTTATGGGGTTGGGTGGAGGTGTTATAAATGACTAGGATCCGATGAAAGGTGCTTTCCTGAAGAAATATTAGGATTATTGTAGATCCAAAGAGTTAAAAGATGAAATATTTCAAATGATAGCTAGAACTAATGAAACACTAGAAGAATATGTTGAACGTTTTCAGTATAATCTTCAAAGATCTCCTTATGCATCATTTCCCTTACCTGACAATGTATTAAAAACAAAATTAATTAAAGGTAGGAAGGAACAATGGATTGAAACACTGAATATTATTGGAAAAGAAGACATCTATCAAGAAGATTTTGCTAACATCATTGATTTATGTATCAGGAGCTCACGAGGAAAAACAAGGCTAAAATCAATGGAACATGACAGGTTTACAAGGGACAACAAGATCTCTGGAGAAGGAGTAACTCGCGTGGAAATTGGAAATTTATTAGAAAATTTCAAAACTGATATATTAGGGACTCTGACAACACAGCTCGATATTATGCAAGCCAAACAGAAACAAGTAGAGGAAGAATAGAATTTGGCGATATTCTGTCCCAGATGTAGAAAGAAACACAGTGGTTCAAGTTTGTGCCATTTTTTGCAAAAGACAACTCTACAAAGAGTTGTCCCTCACTTCCTAGTTTGAAAGCAGTATACAAAGAAGCAGAAGAAGAACTAAAACCGGTGTACCTACTTAATCAGCGCCATCAATGGCAACAATCAGGTACGTTCCTCGATCCAACTTCTTCTGCACAATATCATGCTCAACAATATAATAAAATGTGGCAAAATCAACCTCCCTTCTCAAATTGGTCACAAGAACCATTTCCTTCATCATCACCATGGCCAAATCAAGCAAGCCAATCTAATTGGCCAAATTTTCTCTATGCCCAGCCATATTGGCAAAATAATGCGTATCCAACACAATGGTCCCCTCCCACTTCGCAAAGTCAAGCTTGGCAAACAAACTGGCCAAGACCAATGAATCAGCCAATAGGGACCATTCCACTCCCTCAACATACACTGCCAACACTACAACAAAATCCCCAGTCCAATTTAAGACCACAACTCCTAGCCCAACCCAACCCAAACCCAAATAACAGATCGGTACAATCTGTTCAAATAATTGAAACATCAGAGCTAGAAACCGATCTAAGGGAGTGCAATGACCTTCAATTAAGGTCTAGGCGCATTATAGAGATCAATGGAGATAAAAATGTTCAAGTTGAAAATCAGTTACCCGCAGAACAAACATTACAAGAAAAAGATATGGTCAGAAAACAGACTCATGACCAAGCAACCACATCTCCTCCCCCATTCCCAGAATGATTAATTATACCGCGTCCTATAAAACATCCTGACTTTGATATTATGGGAGAACTTAAGAATTTGTACATAAAAATCCCACTCTTCCAAGCCATCCAAGATATCCCAATATATGCAAAGACCATCAAAGAGATATGTATAAAAAAACCAAGGAGGAGAATAACAAATAACCCAATAGTCCAAGTAGTTGGCACCTTATCTGACTTGTTATCAGGAAGAGAAGCACCTGTCAAATATGAAGACCCAAGAAATCCAATAGTAATAGTGAAAATCAATGGACAAACCTTTTCAAATGCCTTAGTTGATTTAGGGGCTGCAATTAATATCTTAACGACCACAACTTGTCAAAACTAGGAATTACATCAGTACAACCAACTTCCACCTTATTAGAACTGGTTGACCGATCAGTGGTTAGGCCAGAAGGCACACTACATGATATCATGGTATTCGTTGATTCCTGGGAATATCCTACCAAATTTCTGATAATAAACCCAAAAAACTGATTTGATGGACACCCGTTAATTTTAGGCAGACCTTGGCTTGCAACTGTTGATGCTTACATTGGCTGCCGACAAGGCAGTATGACCATAACTAGAGGCAGTAATATCAAGAATCTAGCCCTATACCCTCCAGCCCAACCAAGTGTAACAATAATAAAAACTAACAAACATCATGTATCATACCTTACCGAGAATATTAGATCCCCATTAACTATAGAAGATGCCCTCGATTTCTAAGATCAAACAGAGGATGATGTTATTAACAACTTTATTAACCAAGCTGAAGCCAGATCCCACGTACAATGTCACATGATAGAGGAAACATTTGATAATGAATTAGAAGAAGATCCTCTTAAAGGCACTCATGATCAAACAATACCTACTACCTTTGTTTCAAATAGCAAAACTGTAGAAATTGAGCCAAGAAAAACTTTAAACATCAATAATAACCTAACTCCTGAACAAGAAGAGAAGATGATCCAACTACTGAGAAAATACAAGGAAGCATTTGCATGGGATTATCCGGACATGAAAGGAATCGATCCCCAGTTATGTACACACCACATTTATACAGAAAAGGATGCAAGACCTGTTCGCCAACCCCAAAGAAGACTTAACTCTCATTTAAAAGACATTGTGAAAGCTGAACTACAAAAATTTTTAGACGTAAACTTCATTCATCCTATCTCTGATAGCAAATGGGTCTCTCCACTTATAGTAGTGCCAAAGAAGAATGGAAAGTGGAGGATGTGTGTAGATTATAGAGAATTGAATAAAGAAACCCAGAAAGACCATTTTCCCCTTCCATTCATTGACCAGGTATTAGATACATTAACAGGAAAGAAATTATTTTCTTTCTTGGATGGCTTCAATGGATACAATTAGATTTAGATTGCCCCTGAAGACAAAGACAAAACTACTTTACCTATCTGTCATGCGGAAAGAGTTATTTTTGCGGACAAACCTAACCTCCCTAGGAGTCTAAGACTCTCTAGTGACAAACAAACCAAACAAGAGCAATCCTTCTCTAAACACACGTTATTCTATGAGAGATCAAGTGTTTTCCGATCTTACCTTAGGTCCAACGCTTGTGGTAGCAGTCCAGCCTTGCTGATCCAGATGAGCTCCTCCTTCACTTTAAGACCTGCATACACTAACAAAGCAAATGATTACATAACACCTGAATATTCATCATAAACAAAGCATATTCATCACGTAGACCAAGGAGTACATGAAATAATTCATTAACAACAAATCATTGAGAAGAATGGACTTATTTGTATTAAAGAAACAAAAAAAGAAACCTTACAACCTAGCTTGGTGTCGTGGCAAGCTCCTCCCAGGTTCAACAAGAGATTTCCCTTCTACTTTGACAGCTCACCCACCCCCATATTATGGCAACAGGAAGGATAGTGAAACTCTCCTCACAAGTCAACAAT
>APFE030677001.1:181328-203071 GCA_000404065.3 Pinus taeda | reverse complement strand
AAACTCGCGCCTTTTGACCTTTACAGGGGTACGCACCCATCCTTTGGCTTACAGAGTGTACAAGTACGTAGGTACAGTGTGTTTGGGGTGCGTACACGCAGGCAAGGTAGAGAGAACCTGCGTACCCAGAGATAAACATGTTTTTAAGTGGCTTTCTCTCTTTTTGAAGTTTGACATGAAGAGCAGAGGTATGAGGCTTGACAAGGAGGACAATATGACTATTGATGGAGCCATATTAACTGCAGATAGTCATGGTGACAAATTTCAGTGTAACACTATCCTTGGGGAAAGTTTTCCTACAGAGTTTTACCCTTTGGCCTATGCAATGCCCCTGCCACATTTCAAAGGGCTATCCCCAACATCTTTTTAGATTTAATAAATGAAGGGATCGAAGTATACATGGATGATTTCACACCATACGGAGATGATTTCGACCCAGCACTAGACATGTTGGAAAAGGTACTGCAATGATGTATTGTCACCAGGCTCTGCCTGAGCCATGAAAAATGTTATATGATGATGACTGAAGGACTCATCCTAGGTCATTATATCTTAGTAGCTGGAATACAGGTAGATCTGGCCAAAATTCAAATAATTTTGTTAATACCTACTCCTACCACACAAAGAGAGGTATGCAGTTTTCTTGGATTTTCTGGTTATTATAGGAGATTTATAGAACATTTTTCTCAAATAGCTGCACCTCTATACACACTAACAGGGAATGTTGATTTTGTTTGGACAGATAAATGTGACTGTGCTTTTGAGGATTTGAAAAAGCTTGTGTCAATAGCCCTAGTGCTCAGAGGTCCAAATTGGGACTTGCCATTTCAAATTTCATCAGAGGCTTTAGACACAACTATTGGAGCAGTGCTTGGGCAGGAAGAAGACAAAAAACCATATGCAATTTATTTTGTTAGTAAGAATTTGTCTCTTGCTGAGTTAAACTATACTATTACTGAAAAAGAATTTCTAGCTGTAATACATGCTATAAATAAATTTAGGCATTATATCACTGGATATTCTGTTGTTTTATATACAGATCACTCTGCCATAAAATATTTAGCAAATAAACCAATTTCAAATGGTAGAGTAACAATATGGTTGATTTTATTGCAGGAATTTGACATCATAATAAAAGATCGACCTTGGAAAGAAAATCCTATAGCTGACTTTCTCTCATGAATGCCAAAGCCAGTGGACGCAGCAACAGTCGAAGATCAATTTCTAGATTAACATTTGTTCACTGTTAGTATCAACACACCTTGGTATGTTGATGCTGCCAATTATTTAGTAGTAGGAAAATTACCAAAACATCTAACCCCCAATGAATGAAAGCAGATTGTGTAGCGTAGTACTCGATTTTCTTGGATTGGGGGCTACCTATTTCATACAGGAGCAGATATGGACATCAAAAAATGCATCCGTGAAGATGAAACATTTGACATTCTGAAAGCCTGTCACGACAGACCGTGTGGCAGACATTTCGCAGATCGAAGAACTGGTCACAAAGTTCTGCAAACAGGGTATTACTAGCCCACAATCTTCAAAGATGCAAAGAAATTTGTTCAAGCTTGTGATAGTTGCCAAAGAGCAGGATGCCCTGGATAGTCCGACGAAATTCCCTTGAACCCACAGTTAGTCATTCAACCATTCGAGTGTTGGGTGCTCGATTTTGTTGGTTTAATCAACCCATCATTAAACCAGAAAACATATATTTTGGTAGCAATGGAATATGTGACCAAATGGGTTGAAGTAGAGGCACTGCCAAGAGCTACAGAGGATTTCATCATTCATTTCCTATTCCAGATATTTGTGTGATATGGCCTCCCAAGAGACATAATAACGGATGGGGGACTACAATTTGCTGGTAATAAAATTGCTGCAATGCTAAAAACTATCATATTCAGCATAAAATTACCACCCCATACCACCCACAGGCAAATGGCCAAGTAGAGAGCACGAATAAAGTAATAGAAGCAATACTAACAAAAACCATTACGTCACACAGACGCGATTGTGCTACAAGATTGTCAGAAGCCTTGTGGGCATACAAAACAACATGGAGAAACACTACTAGTTATTCACCATATCAGCTAGTATTTGAAAAGGAACCCATCTTTCCAATAGAATTCAAAATACAAACCTTGAGAACAGCACAAGAAGTCGGTCTAGATTTAGACAAGGCCCAGATTAATAGACTACAACAAATCAATGAGCTGGATGAAATCAGGCTCTCCGCTCTTCAACATACCACGTTAATCCAACAATAGAGATAAAAATGGCATGATACCCTCATCAAAAAGAAAGCCTTTCGCGAAGGAGATTGGGCGCTCTTATACGATTCCAGGTTTAAGTATTTTCTGGGGAAACTTCAGACTCGCTGGCTGGGACCATATGAAATCAAAAGGTGCATGATAATGGCACCATCACATTACCCACCATTGATGGATTTGGACACACCTTTAAAGCAAATGGCCACTGAGTTTGATTGTACCGCAAACCACTTACTCAAGAATCCTTCTACCAACAACTCCGGGAAGACTCCGACATGTAGATTCTAGCTGAGGAAGAGAACTCTTCCTCACCTTTGGTTCACTAAGTGATTTGATTGCTTTTAAATTTTGTACATAATTCTTTTGTTTTGCTTATGTAAATTACTTTTTGTACAGATTTCTGCATTTCTGCAATTTTTGCATTTTGTTGTTCCTTTCAGAAGGAACAACATTTTCACCATTCTACTATTCCTTTTTGAAGGAACAATGCTTCTGCATTTTGTTGTTCCTTTTAGAAGGAACAACATTTTCACCATTCTGATCTTCCTTTTCAAAGGAACAACTCTTCTACATTTTGCTATTCCTTTCGGAAGGAATAGCATTTTCACTGCTTTGTTGTTCATTTTCATAGGAACAACACTTTTGCATTCTGCTATTCCTTTCCAAAGAAACAACATTTCTATTGTTTTGTTGTTCCTTTCCGAAGAAACAACACTTTTGCATTTTGCTGTTCCTTTCCGAAGGAACAAAATTTCCACCTTTTTGTTGTTCCTTTCCGAAGAAACAACACTTTTACGTTTTGTTGTTCCTTTCCGAAGGAACAACACTTCTACATTTTTTTTGTTCCTTTCTGAAGGAACAACATATCCGCATTTTTGCTGTTCCTTTCCGAAGGAACAACACTTTCATTTTTCTGTTGTTCCTTTCCAAAGGAACAACACTTTCATTTTTCTGCTATTCCTTTTCAAAGGAACAACACTTTCGTTTTCTGTTGTTCCTTCGGAAAGGAACAACACTTTCGTTTTTCTGTTGTTCCTTTTTGAAGGAACAAAACTTTCATTTTTCTATTGTTCCTTTCCAAAGGAACACCACTTTCATTTTTTGCTGTTCCTTTTCGAAGGAACATCACTTTTGTTTTCTGTTGTTCCTTTCCGAAGGAACAACACTTTCATTTTTTGCTGTTCCTTTCTGAAGGAACAACATTTTTACATTTTTTGTTTGCGCTTGCTTTGTTTGTTGTTCCAATTAAGGAACAACTGTTGTTCCTCTCAAGGAACATATGTTGTTCCTCTCAAGGAACAGCTGCTATTCCTCTCAAGGAACAACTATTGTTCCTCTCAAGGAACAACAGTTTCAAGCATGTTTTTTTTCCTTTTTGCTTGCGATTTTTGTGTGCAAATATTCTTTTACTCTAACAAGTAACAACAATTGTTCCATCTTGAGAACAAAATTTTTGGAATGCATTTTTTTTCTTTTTTTTTGTGTATTTTTTGTGAGTAATGGTCATTTAAGGCAATAGCTATACATATATGCAATAACACAAAAACTAGAGGATACCGAAATCAGCAAATCACATCAAAATCATCATCTTTAAAAGAAATTTCTTTGAATTGATAAGAGAAAAGAGGGGAGGACACAACTATTTATCACCTTGCTGTCATTATTTTTACTAATACCAATATGATTGATTATTTTTATCATGATGGTTCTTTCTAAATCCCCATAATTCTCTTTGATCATTATTATTGAATAAGAATAAGGGCATATGTTTCTCTATTGAGATGTTTAGACTTCTTCCACCATCCCTTCTCTTAAGGAGTGTTGAACCACCCTCTATATGTAAATAGGAAAAGTGCTATATAAAACAAAATAAGGAAAAGAAAAAAATGTTTATCTATATGATTACTAACATGATTAGTCAAATGAAGGATAGGGGGTCTCTTCAAGAGCCAACCTACCATGATCATAAGGAAGAAAGTGAAGTGGCATTCCCACTATGGGCACCAAATCGGGGATATTATCCAAGAGGCACATCAGAAGGCTAAAAAGTCCTTCAAATAGGAGGTCTCACCACAAGCCAACCTACCCACCTTTCACTCCTTCCTGGTGAATGCCATTGTGATTCATCTGGTTACCAAGCCAGCACAATGGCCTCCATTTGGACATTGCACGACACTTTCCAAGGCATACACAAAGGATTATGCTTCCAAGGGTGAAATAAACAACTTTGTCAAGGTTATGGGCAACAGAGCTCTGTTGATGGTATTGAAGTCATATTTCTTATACACCAATAGTAACTATAAAACCCTTCTTCTTATATCTTTATAAGTGGTTCAAATGAGATTATGTATATAACCCTTTCGAACCTTTGATACATGAAAATAATCTACAAATCAATTATGACGGTAAAAGTCAATAATGACTGTGTAAGAACTTTTATTCACGTTAGCTATCTTATCCTCCATTTCTCACATCATATCACGACATTTCCATATTTATTAACAATTCTATCATACCCCTCGATTTCAGTAATCCGCTCATTTTTGTAAACATGGCATATCTCTATACGATGTTCCCTTATTACTCTGTACTATGGCAGTTCAGTATGCTGCTCCTTTATTTGAAGGCAGAGGACGACCTATCACATTGCAGGGGGGCGCGAATGATCTCCATAATTCGCTGTTATACGTGTTAGCTCATCATTTAGAAGAATTATGACTCAAGAATAGCAATACTTAACAGTATTTTGTTTCCCAATATGCATGGTTTGTTGTTCCAAAGCCATTTTCATGTTTTGCTCTGCAAAAATTAGCAGTAAGTTAGAAATTTGAATAGCTTGTTGTTCCGTCATCTTCTTCGTGTTTTCTTAACAGTGAGCTAAACATTTGAACAACCTGTTGTTCCATTACCGGCTCTGTGTTTTTTTTACAGTGTGCTAAGCGTGAATAATATGGGAGGAAGATAAATTTGCAGTGAGCCACAGGTGTTGATGGTCTCCAATGCTGCACGAGAAATCCTAGCAAGGGTAGGATGGATACTTATCTTAACCGTCTACAACAATCCAATGAGATGGTGGCAATTGAATTTCTGTAGAACTTGCAAGAACATCATTCTATGGTGAGAGGGGGACAGATAGTAGTCACTGATGACATAATTATAGAAGTTTCAGGACTGCCAGCCACTAGACCTATGTGGACTCTGAAAAAGGTGAGACTGGAGACGCCATGACCATCTTCAAGGATGAAGGGAAAAACCTTATTGTAAAAGGAAAAGGAGTTCTGTCGGCAATTTTGGGAGAGTCATGGGTAGAATTGGCGAGAATTATCCAGAGCTACATCACTTGCCATGGTAGGAAAGACATGGTAAGACCACGCCATCTCAAACTTTTAGCCGTGTTAAAGCAAAAATGTGCTATGAATTTTCTTGCCTTTTAAAATTATTTATTACACAATGTTTCCCGAAGTAGGAAGAAATCTCGCATGTAGAGTCAGTAGTAAGCCAGCTTGGATTAATATGACTAATATTCAGCTATAGTCTTGCCCAATAGTAGAGTAGTTGGGAAGAACTCATTTTCACGATAGACAGGGGACTGGCTTTGCCAGCCCCAAAACGAAAACATATTACCAGTACATCGAGCAGACCACTGAAATGAAGAAACTCTGTTAGATTGGAAAGGATCAGAGGAATGCTCGGAAATTCCCAGGGAAACATTAGTCAACTGGTGGAAATACATGATTCAGGAGATGAGCAACCACCACAATTGGAAGGTGGGGAGAACGAAAAAGAATTGGAGGAAAATGATGAAGGAAAACCAAAGGAGGAGACTGAGCAATCTGGTTAGTAAGAAGGAGAGGAAACAAAACAATTCAATGAAATTCCACTGCAAAACCCACTGCAGGAAGATGAATTGGCCCAAACTCTCGCCAATATGGGCGAATATGTCCAACCTCACAGCTCACTTAACACCCATATCGAAGAAGGACCGCAGGAGCACTCTACTCATGATAAAAGTGCATTTGAGGAACTGTGTGATGAGGAGGAAGAAGAAGAGGATCACTGTGCTCATGATGAGGGTGTATCTGGGGAGAAGAGTGATGAGGATGAGGGAGAGGAACAATTTGTTCCTAGTCAGAATACACCCGAAGAACTCCACGATGAAGAGGAGGTAGAAGAAGAAGCTGCCCAAGAGACAACAGAACAAACTAGGGTTTCTACCCCTGAAAAACCTAACCAGTAGAACACTGAAGAAGCAACCTAAAAAGAAAATAAGGAAATTGGCTAAGAAGAAGGTACAATACTTGTTGTACAAAGCCCATGCCTGATTAAATGAATGATTGTTCCTTCCAAGAAAACAGACGAAATTAAAATATTGCGAAAGGAACAACAGAGATTACTTAACGTAATTAAGCAAATTCGACAACAGATAAGAGTCTTGAAAATGGGGAAGAAATCAGAAGGAACCTATGTGGAAAAACGTGCAACCACCTAGGAAAAACTCCTTAAGAAAAATACCAATAGGGCTCAAGTCCAACCTATCATTCAGAATCGAAAGGAACAGTATTTGGTTGTTACACATGTAGAAGTACAAACAAATAATGTATCGGCTTGTGATAAGGAAATCCAGACAAAGGCGCTGTCCTCTAGCAAGAAGGAAACTCAGACCATAAAGACAAGATGTCATAATAAGGAGATCCAAGTAGATCTCCAGCCCAAGATTATCATGTTGGATAATGACCTGAGGATCATAACTCTGCGAAAAGATTTGGCGCAATCCCAACAAACAATAGAGAAACTTACAAAGCAGACTCTTCCTAAAGAAAAATACGAGAAATTACAGCAACAACTGAAGAACATTAACGCATCAGAAAGACAGGCCTTTGAAGGATGGAAAAAGGCAGAAGAAAGAGTCAAAAAGGTAACCCATAGACTAGACATAGTCATCAAACAAATGGATACCTTATGTTCTCTATATACTGACGTTCTAGCATGTAGGGCACCTGCTAGAAACTATGCTTTGTTTTTAATGGAAAGATATTTACAATTGAAAATTAAAGCTATCAAGGCAGGAGTACCTATAGAGATAAAAACCATTGATGACTTCATAAACTATTGTAAACATTACGGGGTGAAAGTTTAGCGATTTTTATGTGAATTTTTTTTGCACAATCTTGTATTAGATGGAGAAACAGAGCAGAACCCTAGCTCTTTTGGTGGGTGATGTCTAACTTCAGGCATTTATTTCTTTTGGTGTTAATCAAATAAAGTGGATTAAAACCTATAATGTCTTTCAAAGACAGGAGAATGGATTAGATCTATGGGTGAGGGGTGAACCTAGAGACCCACTACAATTATGGAATAAACATAGGAGCCTAATGAGAACTCAGGGAGTGATCGAGGCATTGGGACCTATTCACATAGCAGTCATCTGGCAAGGGCTAGAATACTTCTGTACCATCAAAAACCTTGCCATAACAATAGCCAAATTCTGATACCAGACTTCTAATTGGAATGTCCAAAACAGAGAACCATTCAAATATGAGAATTTTAAGCTAGCTGCTGACTGCTTGGGTATCTATGGTAACCTCATTTTGAGAGAAGGCCCGTCCTGGCTAGGCTGTAGGTTATGAAGTCCAGTCATTTGACATCCTGCACCAGGATATAGAGCCTTATATGAAATGCCTGAAGGTCAGAGAGGGCATATTTTTGAATTCTTAGCTAGGCATCATGGTTGTAGACCACCTACTAAAAACCCTTCTCCAGCCTATTCCCTAACTGCCTTGCATGTCAATTACAATGTTTTCACGAGGGCATGAAAAAGGTTAAGTAGGGGGGTGTCTTGAGCATTAGAGAAGGTATGTAATTGCCACTTATTTCGTTATCTTTTCCTTTAATTCATAACTTCTTTACATTATGAAATGGGCATATGGTGAAAGACTATGATAAAGTTTAGAAGAATTTGTGAGTGACGTAAAATGAATAATTATTACTTTTTCCTATGCAGAAAAGGAAGAAAATGGAAGGTCGCCATTCTAAAGGAAAAGAAAAGATGAAATCAACTGTTGTCCCTTTGATAGGGAACCACATCCAAATGAGGCAAACTAGATCAAAGCACATAAGCCAGAAAAAGGAAGAGGAGATACCAAATCGGCGCAAGAGAACGAAGAGATAACTGATAAATAACGATATGGTGAGTCCCTTAGGATCCTTTGATCCTAAGGGATCACTACCTTTAAGAATATATGTACCTTTTGTATTTCCGCCTGGCTACTATAAATAGGGATAGCGTTGCTAGCCCAAGGGGTGGATTATGGTTGTTTTAAGAAATTCACTATTGCAACTTAAACTTTGATCATCGAATCTCTTTAAAGAGTGATTACTGTAACTTTGTTTTGATGATTAAAACATAAACTTTGTTGCTATTCCATCTTTGATTCTGGAGTAATCACAATAGTGTGTCCCTAGAGGCTAAGGGCCCGGCCCTGGTGGATCACTTTCTTCCTATATCATTATTTTCCAATTCCAAGTCATGTGTGGTTTTTCTCTTATTTACTTTGTTCAGTAATCTGTTGTTCCTTATTATTTCATGTATCGGCTCTATTATATTTCACTCATATTTGAATAGTAAGGCTATCCTCTGCAACTGACAACGTTATGTTGTTCATTCTAAATTTATATCGCATTGTTGTTCCTTTAAAGATTGATATTATTGTATAACATTGTTGTTCCTTACAAATTACCATTACTATTCGTTTACAGAGTAACATTGCTGTGTATTTATAAATCGGTACTAATTTCTATTTATCTATAGTTTACCTCCAAGTGTGATTTCTATTCATTGGGATTGTTGTTCCATGGTAACCGCAATTGTTGTTTCTTCAAAACCGTGGTTAATATTTGTTATGTCAAAACTCAGATTACTTCTTCCTTCAGTATAGATGCGCTGTGTGTAATATTCAGTTTAGTTTGTTGGGAATTTACATTTAATTCAAGTTGCTGTGATATATTTCATAACTCACTTTAGTTTGCTATTCCATTTTTGGTTTGTTGTTCAAATGATTTATGAGATAAAGGTTGTTTCTTAATTCCTGTAGATTACGATTACTGCTTCATTCATTTCTAAAGGTTAAAGCTTTGATGTTCAATCCTTTTAAGTAGATTAGTTGATGTTCCCTTTCCTGTTATTTGAGTTATCATTTCAAGTAATTGCTTTGGTGTGAACATAACAATTTGAAACTATAGTGAACATTGACTATTGTTGTCGAGTTCCCAGATTGATGTTCTTCTCCTTGATTACTTTTCAATTGCATCAATTTAAAAAGGGGAGAGTTATCATTACTGCACCCTTGACTAATGAAGTGTTGTAGTTTCTTAAATGAATGATTTAGTTACAAGAATTTCAACTTCTTGTCATTACAATTAGAGTTTGTTTCCAGCATTTAGTTACTTTTGCAAAAGCACTATACTACTAGCATTACTCTTGACAAGTGACCGCATCAGACTGAGTACACTCTTTGAGATAACAAAACGTACCCAGATTGATAATTAATTTAGGGTAAATAGAGGTGAAAAAGACTCTTTTTACTGCTCGACACCTTCCCCATCAGGGAAACCAATTGGGAAAATAAGGTGAAGAATATAAGCCCTTATGCTCTATGTCATTTCCATGGCCTGACCACAGAGGACCCTGACACTTTCCTATTTGAGTTTATTGCTATATGTCAAACCTATTACTATACAAATGATGAGAAAAAGTTAAAACTATTTCCATCTACCCTCAAGGATGTAGCATTGCGCTGGTTCATGGGTTTACTTGGAGATAGCATCACAACTTGGGCTCAGATGCAGCAGGATTTTAACAACAAATATAGGGACTATTATAGGTCAAGGGATACTAAAGAAGAGATTTTCAGGATGACCATGGGCAAGGATGAATCCTTAGAAGACTATGAAGAAATATTCCAGCTCAGTTACAAAAGGGCCAGGTGCACACTTGACCCTGAATCACTAAAGTTGGTCCTGCTTAGAGGAGTAAGGGAAGAACTTCTGGATACCTTACATCTGAGCAGGGGGAGATATCTACCAATTACCCTATGAGGATATCAAGGCTATCTTTAGAAACCATTCTAGGATAGCTAGGAAGAAGGGTAGGAGTAGTCAACCTATGTCCAATACATCATCTTCCAACTCATCCATCAAGGGTGAAATTGGAAATATGCTAGAATATTTCAAAAGTGAGATGCTGCAAACCATTGCCTTACAATTGGACACCATGAATATCAAAATGAAGCAAGAGGATTCAGAGAGAGCCTTGGCCATATTTTGTCCTAGATGCACTAGGAGGCATCCTAGGAATGAATGTCTATTGAATTGCATTGATATTTTCTCAGTCTGTGAAGAAAACCACTCCACAGACAAGTGCCCTTCTTTACCCGTACTCAAAGTTGTATATCAAGGAGCTAAAGGGGTCATTGAGAAACCTTTCTACACTAACCAAAGGAGACCTCTTGGGCCTAGTCCATACCAGCATGGTATGCAAGGGTCATCCCATGCATATTACAACCCCAACCAAACCACAACTATACCTTCTTGGGGACCCCCTACTCATCCTTCCTTGTCTACACCCCCTCCTTGGTCCTATGCATCTCAGTATCATTCCCAGCCAACCAACCAGTCATTTCAACCTTAAATTCCACCACAACCTCAGTGGAATACCCCACACGAGGGGTGGAGGCCCCAATGCAACAATGCCCCAGCTCTATTGCCTCCACCACCTACCCAACCACAACTCCTACACTCTTATCCACCCAAGAAACCCCAAATGCCTGCCTAGCCAAATCCTAACCCAAACAATAGGGGGGCTCAACAAGTATATAGTGGAGAGACATCATAACCAACTTATGCTGTAGAAATCCAGGAGATCAACATAAGATCTGGGAGAATTCTCCCATATAACCAACCTCCCTCTGCACATAGGGAGGTTGAGGAAGAAAGAGAGGAAAGAAACCTTAAAGTAAATCCACCCTTTCCTGAGAGATTAGCCCAACCACTCTAGCCTACCTAAGAAGAAACTAAACTTCTGGGAGAATTGAAAAATCTATGTGTAAAGATCCCCCTTCTCCAAGCAATAAAAGATGTTCCCATTTACAATAAGTTGATTAAAGTGAAGTGCTTCAAGCATCTCGGAAGAACAAAAAGGGATTCCTCTACCATTAATGTCTTTGGGTACCTATCTAACTTAATGTTGGGGTAGGTACTATGTCCAAAATATTTGGACCCTGGAATCCCTGTAGTAGATGTGCACGTAAATGGCACCATTGTCCCACACACTCTGATTGATCTTGGGGATTCCATTAATGTGATGACCAAGGACACCATACTGAATCTCAACCTCCAAGGGTCATTAAGGAAGACCACAAAAGTTCTGCAACTTGCAGACCATTCCACAGTCACCCCTAAGGGAATTGTGGAGGATGTGATGGTCTCCATTGACTCCTGGGAGTACCCTATAGATTTTCTAGTTCTTCGGCCTAGGTTTAAGCTTACTGGTTACCCTCTCATCCTTGGGAGGCCATGGTTCACCATAGATGATGCTTACATTAGCTTTAGAGCTGGGAATATGACCATTAAGAATGGGCATATGTCCAAACAGTTAGTCCTATACCCTCCTGCTCAACCTTCTCTAGAGCATGATTTACCTTTATGGTTGGAGGAGGAGGAAGAAGATGAGATTTATTCAACCCAACTTTATGATTTGGAAGCAACCATAGGAGGAGGAGAACAAGATGAGGATGAATTAATTGAACACTTGCTCCAAAGTCCAACTCCTAGTTCATTACCATTAGAAGAACAAGTAAGGGAAACCTAGAACAATCATCCAATTGACTTATGCTTGGCCAATTCCAACCCACTCCATGTCAAAACCATAGAATTTGGCCCAAAGAAAACTTTGAAAATTAATCCATATCTTTTTTCTCTCGAAGAGGAAACACTATGCAACATGTTGAGAGAAAACCTAGAATCCTTCGCTTGGAGTTACAAGGAAATGAAGGGAGTACAGCCCTCAGTGTGTACTCACCACATATACATCAAAGAAGGTTGCAAGCTAGTCAGGAAATCACAAAGGAGGATGAATCCAACTCTTAAAGATATAGTCAAAGAGGAACTACAAAAACTGCTAGATGCAGGATTCATTTACCCTATCTCTGACAGTGAGTGGGTCTCTCCTTTAGTGTTAGTTTCCAAGAAAAATGGTAAGTGGAGGATTTTTGTAGATTACAGGGAGTTGAACAAAGCCACAAAGAAGGATCATTTTCCCCTATGCTTCATTGACCAAGTGCTAGATGGCCTGGTAGGGAAGAAGTGTTTCTCTTGCCTAGATGGATTTAGTGGGTACAACCAAATCCAAATCTACCTAGAAGATTGGGATAATATCACATTCACCTATCCTTGGGGTACTTTTTCCTATAGGGTCCTTCCTTTTGGCCTGTGCAATGCTCCTTCCACTTTCTAGATAGTAATCTTGAGTATTTTTTCCAAATTAGTACATGATGTAGTGGAAATCTATATGGATGATTTTACACCTTATGGCTATGATTTTCAAGAATCCTTGACTAACCTAGGCAAAGTATTGCACAAATGCATTGAAATGAACCTGTCTCTCAGTCTAGAAAAATGTAATTCTTGATGAATGAAGGGACCATGCTAGGTCATTCAATATCTAAACAAGGACTACAGGTGGACCCAAACAAAATAGAAATCATCTAAAGGATCCCATCTCCTCGAAAGCGGAGGGATGTCAAGAGTTGCTTGGGGTTAGTTTGATACTACTAAAGGTTCATAAAGGACTTCAGCAAGTTGGTCTCTCCTTTATTTGGGTTGTTGGCAAAAGATTCAGAGTTTATATGGTCAAAAAGCTATCAAGAGGCCTTGGACATTTTAAAGGGTAATTTGACCACTACACCAATTCTTCGAGGCCCAAACTGGGCCCTCCCTTTTCATATTCATGTTGATGCCTCACACAAAGCCATAGGAGCAACCTTAGGTTAGGTAGAGGAGAAATTTCCATATCCCATCTATTTTATCAGTAAGAACATGTCAAAGGCTGAGCTAGATTATACTGTGACTGAAAAGGAACTCATGGCTGTTGTGCATTCATTAAACAAATTTAGGCATTAAATTACAGGCTATCAAACATTTGTGCATACTGACCATGTTGCAATCAAATATTTAATGAACAAACCAAATGCGAATGCTAGAGTTATAAGATGGTTGCTTTTATTACAGTGGTTTGATGTAACTATTGTTGATAAACCTAGCAAGGAAAATGTTGTTGCAGACTTTCTATCTAGAATGAATATTCCTGCAAGTGAAGAAGGAATGGTGGATGACCAGTTACCAGATGAGCAATTGTTTTCTATTTCAGTTCTCTCCCCATGCTTTGTTGATATAGAAAAATATTTGGTATCAGCACATTTCCCACCAAAATTTCCCTCCAAAGAAAAGACCAAGATAGTCTGGAAAAGTGCCCCCTTCTCTTGGATTGGGGTCAATCTTTTCAATCTTGGCCCAGATCAAATCTTGAGAAGGTGTGTAAGGGAAAATGAAGTTTTTGACATCCTTCTGACCTGTCATGATGGGCCTTGTGGAGGTCACTTTGCAACAAAGAGGGAACCATTCAAAGTGTTACAAGCATGCTATTATTAGCCCGCTCTTCATTAGGATGTGAAAAAGTACATTAGTCAGTGTGATCAGTGCCAGAGGATGGGAAAGCCTACTCCAAGAGATGAAATTCCCCTATAACCTCAAGTGACTTTCGAGCCATTTGACAAGTGGGGCATGGACTTCATTGGACCTATCAACCCTCCTTCAAAGAAAAAGCAATACATTATTGTGCACTGATTATTTGACTAAGTGGGCTAAAACCAAGGTGATTAAGGTAGCAATAGAAGAAAAGGTGGCTGAGTTCCTAAGGGAGAATGTATTCTACAAAATTTGGGTACCCTAGAGAGCTAGTCACAAACCAAGGTAGCTAGTGTACCTCCAACATGATTGAAGAACTACTAAGCCATCACAAAATTAAGCATAGGACCTCCACAAGCTAATGGGAAAGTGGAGCTGACCAACAGGGCACTAGAGAGCATCTTAACCAAGGTAGTGAGCAGCAGCAGGAAGGATTGGGAAGAGAGACTAGTTGAGGCCACCTGGGCCTATAATACAACATGGAAGACCACCACTGGATTTACACCCTATGAGCTGGTCTATGGGAAAAAGGCTTTGTATAACACATTGAGAATGGCAGCCCAACTAGATTTGGATCTCAGTCATCCACAGAAAGAAATATTGTTCCATTTGAATGGCTTGGATGAATTCAGAATGCAGGCCCTCCTACATACAGAGATAGTTCAGCTTCAGAGGAAGATATGGCATGATAGACATATTAAAGAGAAGCAATTTCAAGAGGGCAATTGGGCATTGCTATACGATTCTAGGTATAAAGACTTCAAGAGCAAGCTAAGGACAAGATGGCTCAAACCTTATGTGGTGGAAAGATGCCATGATAATGGTTCAATGCAAATCGGAACTATAGATGAAGAAGCCATTCCATTGCTTGTTAATGGACACCGATTGAAAATGTACAAGAGGCCTTTATCAAAACAAGAGTTCGTTGACAATATCAATAAGGTAGTGATGATGGTGGAGCAAGTTCCGACTCCTTTCTCATTAGGTCACTGAAAAAGAAAAAAAAGGAATAAGGATTTAGGGGAAAACCTCCATGAGGCACCTGAGTCCCATCTTTCAGTTGAAAACCTCGTGAGGCGGACCAATGATGAAAAAAATAAATAAAAATAAATAAGAATATCCCTAGGTGAAAACCTTCATTGAGGCGCCCAGGGAAAAAATCTAGGGTGAAAAACTCTCCGAGGCAACCTAGGTGTTTTTCAAAAAAAAAAGAAAAAAGAAAAAAAGAAAAAAATACATAATTATTATTTGCAAGTAGGCGAGAAAGACAATCAAGGAGCAAAGAGAAGATCTAGAGGGAACCCTGCCTCACATATATTCATCTCCTCCACTCCTTACCATGCATCCCTCCATTAATTCAATTTTTTTTTCACTTCATTGCGTCAATTCATGCAAAGACTGTGTTTTCTACAGTATACCTTGTATTCCTACAGGATACCTTTAAAACATACAGGAAGCAATCTGAGGGTGAATGGTAGGTTGGTTAGGTCATATAGTAGCCTATCCCACAAAATATCAATCATAAACTACAGGTATTCACTAAGATGATCCAGACAGCAGATAGTAGATAACAGACAATAGCCAGCGGAGAAGGAAGAAGAATCACCATATAGCAAATAAACAACGCAGCACATCTGATCTTCAACAATTGGAGCATGACATCGAGACCATATGTAAGTATCTCGCTCACTCACTCATATGCATAATTTGATCAAAATTTATAAAGGTTACGAGGTAGTTGGGTTATAAGTGAAAAGGTGGCCAATTAACTTGGCCACCTTCGTTTAGTCATCACATACAAAACCGGGTGTCCTCTCACACATGGCCTATAATCAACTCAAAGACAGAGCAGGAGTAAGACAAGAAGTGGTTAACTACGGATGTACGAGGTGGGAGCTGATTACGAGGAGTGGGAAACAAAACATCATTTGCATGCATTCATGCATTCCACCTCCTCAAAGCTCCCTCACTCAAGTCACTCTTATAGCTCTGGCCACCCACCGGAAGCAAGGATCCGTCATTCTGCAAAAGAATTTCTACAGGAGCATGCACAGGAACAATCCATAGGAGCAGTCTACATAATACACAGAGGCAGTTTACAGGATAGGCATAGAAGGGTTCAAGAGGGAATATCACGAGAGTTTCCATTGCCACCATTCTAAAGAAGTAGGATCTAAAAATTCATCCCCATTTACAAGCAAATGAACTAGAAATGCTCTAAAAGCTAGTGAATATAACAATTGTGGGAAGTGAAGTACATACATTAAAAACTTTGTTTTCTCCTGAATTTAAAATTCTTTTGTCAAAACTCTCATTTCCTCCTTAAGCCTCACAAGCAAGATGATAGGAGGGTTTAATAGGAGAGAACCCAGAAACACTGTGAGGATACAACAACACCCCCAAGTGCTTGAAATCTTTATAAGACACCAATGGATGGGGTTTTTTGAAAAATTCACAGGGTATGATGATGAGGTGGCTCAAGAATTTTCTCATTCCCTCACTCCACATAGCAGAATCCATGCCACTATTATAGTTAGAGGGTTCACTAAAATTATTTTTAGAAAGTGAAGAACCCACAGAGGATAAAAATGGAGTAAGGAGGGATAGTCTGTCATACCCATGGAGTGAGGTAGGTTATCAACTCATCAAATATATCTCATGTGAGGGTATATACAGTGTCTTTTATGCCTACCATTTTAGGATGCTTGAAGAATTAAGATTTGGGGTAGAAACACTAGTTCACCAACTCAACATACCATATTTCTTGATGCAACCACTCATAGACTCTAGCAACAAAGTAAAGGAAGGGAAGTCCCAACAATTGGCTCACCATGGGTTGATCAGGATCATCATTGAGGATTCCATCCAAAACCTTAGGATCCCTATAAAATGGTCAGTCTTTAGAGACTTACCAGTAGAGGATGACATCAAAACCCTCACTATGATGTTAATCCTTCTGCTAGTGAGGACGAGGCAAAACAACAACAAGAAGATATATATCTAGATGGGGATGAGATGTATGAAGAAGAAACTAATATATAGGAACATGATGAAGCAGAAGAGGAGGATGATGATAAAACATAAGAGGAAATGAAGGAAGAAACAAGTGGAGATGAGAAAGAACAGTAAGAGGAGGAAAATAAGAAAAATAGAGAGGAAGAAGGCATTAAAATAGAAGGGGAAGAAAACAAGGAACACTCACCTAGGGTGTCTCCAGAGGTCCCTGTGAAGGAGGCAGTAGCTTCCTTCACTACTCTCAGTACCCTCGTCAAGCAAAAAGGGAAAAGAAGGAGGCAAACCCCTCTATATTTCAGAACAAGAAAGATCACAAGAATCAAACAAGGGAAGCCATAAATATCAACAAAAATACCTATTAAGATTGAAGATTCCCTACACCAAGGGACTGAGAAGCAATAATGAGAGATCAACTTGAGAGGGAAAATGCACGGCTGAGAGGACAACTGCAGGAAAAGGAAAACAAACTAGCATGTATGGCCAGCCTCTCCTTGGAGACCATCCAGTGTAGGATGCCAGCTAAATCCTATGCTCTTTACCTCAGAGAACAATGGTTGCAATTTCATATTAAAACACTAGCACAAAGGGGCACCGTGCCATTTTAGGAGTACAGGCAGTTGTGATCAAAGTACACTGGAGGATAGGGCCAAAATGGTTGAGTTTTACTTGCATAACATGGGTCTCACATACATGAATGTTTGGGATCCTAATGATGATCTAAGAGATCTGTAATTAATGGCTTTAGCATCATGGATGAACCATGAGGAGTCAAGGGTTGCAGAGATGAAAAGAATATTAGCCAGAGAGCAGGATAAACCTCTTTTCATCAGAGATGAACAATCAAATCCCAAGAACCTAATCAACACCCATAATCTAATTGCAAATGATCCTCCATTGCCACCTAGATATATTGCTGCCAAGAGAAAGCGATTTCACATTTTGAGGATATGTTTAGGCTGCTAGGAGATGATAGTATACATTCCTACTCAAGGAGATGGAACACACTGCCACACGGCTTGAAGAACAGAGAATATCACTCCCCTCAAAGGTTGAGAGAGGCACTCAAAAAAACACTAATTTATAAGCAATCAATGCAAAGGTTGAAGGTCAATCAGATAGGCCTAAAACTTAGTCCACCACTACTCCTAGGGATGCTAGAAGGGAGAAAAGAAGAAGAGGAAAAGAGGCAGTGGGAAGAAGTAGAAAGGAAAGCAGACTTCTATGAACAAGAAGAAGAGACCACAGTAGAAGCATGGGATGTCAGAGAGGCTACCAGAGCCATGAAGGACATGGACATTGACTAAGTTTCTTAGGGGATGAGCAACACTTTCAGTAGGGGGGTGATGATGAGCCTCATCATTGGGTAATTATATGGGCCTTTATCCACCTCCTAGCTTATTCAAACCAAATATTCTCACAACTTGTCGCATACTTTTGATTATATTTTGTTTATGAGATCTCATGAGTTAGATTTGGGTATTTTTATTTGTGGTCTAATGTGCATTTAATGCGGGATTAAAGGATAAAAACAAGGAATTCTATCAAAGACCTTGGTCAAAAATCGAATGGGACAAGGGAGAGGAATTATAGGAGGGAAATCCTCCTCATTTACTACCTCTCCATTCGAATATTCCTCCATCAACTTGGAGTGCAACCAGACAAATCATGAGGACTAGAAGGCAGCCGAGCAAGTGGAAGTCAAAGCACCATTCTATCTCTAGTTTGGGAGCCGAGCCTCCCTAACTTTAAGGAAGTCGTTGGAGACTTCAGAAGTATAAGTAGAGAGGCCTAAGACCTTAGTAGGATTCGAACTTTTGATTGTAAAACTTTACTCTATTTTCGAGCTGTAAGACTTGTGACAATTTTTTTGATGTAATCCATTGTTTTTGATAATAAAAATGAGTTTTTTTTTTTTTTATAGCCAGCATTGAGCTAACTCAGAGGGCTGGAGCTCTTGGGTTAGGGAACAACCCTAGCTGCCAAAGCCCCTCTTTATTGTACATGTATGTTAGCATAGATTCATGGTTTAATCGTTCATTTGCTTAAGTAGCTACATTTCTGTTACAGTAGTGTAGCACATAGATTCATGGTTTAATTGTCTATTTTCTTAAGTAGTTGCATTTCCATTACAACAATGTAGCGTAGATTGGTTGTGTTTTAGTTCGCTTCCGTTTGTGCCTTTTTGTTCAGTTAGTAGGTTAGCAAGGATTATTCCCGTAGATTTCCTTTCACAACAACCCTGACCAACCACTTTCAACTGCATGTCACATAGCTTCTTCATATTCATTTCAAAATTTGATTTTATGCACTCCAAATCTCCACTTTCGATCTATCTAGCTTGATCCAATGACTATTGGATTGTCCCAATACTTTATGCACCCCAAATCTCCACCATCGATCTATCTAGCTTGATCCAATGGCTATCGCACAATCTCACGCAGATTCTTGCATGGTTGATATCTGCCCAAGGGCACACAGAGAAGTGGCTTTCCTATGTTACGTGTCACCTAATTAGGTTAATCACGTAAAATTTTAGAATACAGCTTACAACTTTGAGGGCGCACGATAAACTACTAACCACCTATGAAAACTTGCTCCATCATTCCACACATTTTTTTACCCTTCTCTTGCATTGTGACCATCAATCTGCCTCTCTTGATTTGATGGCCATCGCATCACCCACTTGCCAACGAGCTTGCCCGATCTTCACCATTGATCAACCCCACATGATCCAACGGCTATCGCACAATCTTGCGCAGATTCTTGCACGACTGATATCTTCCTGAGAGCATGTGAGAAAAGTGGTTTTCTCATGCTACGTGTCATTCACTTAGGCTAATCGCGCAAAATTTTAGATTTCCACTTATAACTTTGAATGTGTGCGAGAAACTGTTTACCACCTACGAAACCTGCTCTATCATTCTGCATGTTTTTTTACCCTTCTGTTGCCACGTGACTTGATGTGATCCATCCATCTATTCACTTCATCTCCATGATAAGATTTCTACCATTCATCTTCTGATTAGTCCTGTTCGTCCATCTCTTGACTTAACCTCCCGTGATAAGATCTCCACCATTCATCTCCCATTAGTCATGTTCGTCCATCTATTGAATAAACCTCTCGCGATAAGATCTCCTCCATTCATCTTTCATTAGTCCTATTTGTCCATCTATTCACGTAATCTCCTACGATAAGATCTTCGCCACTCATCTTCCACTTTTACTGTTCGTTGATCGATCCAATGGTTCCTATGTGCTTTCACTTCGATGCATCCTCGTTTCACTGATTTTGATCTTTGCTTGCTCTTTCGCTTGACTTAAACAGACTTAGTTTAGTTTCCTTGCTTACACATTAGTTTGATTTGATGCTCTTTACTTCTATAACTTAGATAACAACATTAGGTTAGCGTTGATTTAGCAATTTTTCTTAGTTTAGCTGTTTAAATGGTTAATTAGGATATGGTGTTATTTAGCATTACATGTTGTTTTCTTCATTACTACAGTAGAGTAGCTCTCTTAGAATAGATTTTATCTTCTTCCATCAAAGAATCAAGCTTCTTTTGACTCTATAGAAGTCTGGCTTGGAACCCATGGGTCTCTTGCCAAATGAACAAGTGACAACAGGAAAGACCTTCACTTCTACTTGTGCATATAGCATTGTCACCTCCAAGTTTGTACGAACCCTGGGTTGATAAGTAAAGTTGGTAGCCTAGGAGTTGTAGCATCCTTGCTATAATACTAGCACTAATCACCACTTAGTCAATGGAACAAGGTATGTGAAATCTGCCTTAAGCAACTTCTCAACCTCGGCTTTGATAGCTGTCACTTTCCTAGGGTTTACTGGCCGAAGATTTTTTTGTATAGGCTTTTCATTCACGTAAGTATTGATCTCATGATGGACTATTGATGGATGAATTCCAAGCATTTCCTCATAAGATCAGGAAAACACATCACAAAACTCTTTAAAAATATTGGTATAAATTTGAATCTCTTTAGGGGAGCATTCAACTTTGATGAAAACATTCTCAATTATATTGGGATTCCTGGAGATGTTCACCAGAACAGTTTCCCAAATTATATTCATGTTACCTTCGGAAAAAATCTATGCTGGAGCTAAAGGGTTTGAAATTGTGTGAACATCACCAATTGATGAAGGAATAGATAAAATTGATTCTACTTCACACAAGTCTGGGAGAAAATATGACCGATGATGCAAATTATCCCACAGTCTGTCTATACCCGTCATTGCTTCTAGGATTGCCTCCTCAGATGGTAAAACAATATCAAGGTAGTCCGTAGAAGAAGTAGAGTCAAGAGTCCAAGCTGGAGCCACATCTCCATCTAAATCCTCCTGTGAAAGAGGAGTAGGATTGAAATCTACAATTTGTAGAGCATTGGAAAGGTATGTTTTAACGAATAACTTAGTGGTGTTTCAAGCAATAGTTGTAACCTTTTCTTTGTTATACAATAGGGAGAATGCAATGAGAATAAGTACGGATGACCCAATCACTAAAAGTTATCTTCTTTATGCAGGAAAAGACAAAAGTAAGAAGGCGCGGTGCAAAACAAGAGTTCCATGAGAAGATAACGGCTGCCCCTCCAAAACCAAATAAAGTCCAGACCAGGGCGAGTAAATCAAGGCAGATCAATCCGGGACGAGATGAAGGACTGTCAGTTCGGAAGGCTAGGCAGAGAAAAGAAAGGAGTTAACAGTTT
>APFE030677001.1:64472-151505 GCA_000404065.3 Pinus taeda | reverse complement strand
ACAAAAGGTCAAATTGGAATATGTTCCCTCCAAGGAACAAGTTGCTGATATTTTCACCAAACCATTGCCCAGGGAGACATTTGAATACCTCAGACAGAAGTTGGGGGTTGTTGATGCATCATCCTGCGGTTGAATCTTGTCTGTTGTACGCAGGTGGATACATGTACATTTGCCGGTCTATGTGGGTCGAATGGGTCTATCAGAGATCATCTGACACAGATTCAGGGGGAGCTTATATTCTTCTAATGATGCATTGTTGGCATTATCTTAGAAGTCCTTGGTTTGATTTCTTAAGAGTTTTCTGGTGGAGTAGATCAATGTGTGCTGGTCTGAAGGTTGATTATGCTGATAGTTGTTCTTGTCTCTATGTCAAGTACTTCTTTTCATATCAAGGTCATGTAACGGCCTATTTTGGTTTCCCCACTATGCTTGGGATGAATGAGTTTTGTCTATCTTGTGTATTCCCACTTGGATGGGAGATGGATGTATGTATGAGCCTTGATGATAGGAAGGTTACGTATAATGTATGGAGTCATGTTCTTCTTGTAGAACATCTTTTTCCAGACAACATTTCAGCCCAGAGCATATACAAAGGGGGAGTTCGTTCAGAGTTTTCAGCAGGTACTCAGGGGTAGTATGGTAGTCCGCCCCTTTGCCCTTGATGTCAAAGGGGGAGAGTGATTAGTTGTTGTTGCCATCAAGTCCAAAGGGGGAGATTGTTGGCATTATGATACATATGTTGTACTTGATGGCAACCCACTCATCTCAGATGATAAATTATAGTGCAGCAAAGTTATTTTCTGCTTCTGGTTCACGGACTTTCACGCAGAGAAAAGTTCACGCACTTTCATGCAGAGAAAAGCACACGCACATGGGAAATCTTATGGTTGGTTCATGGTATTAGTCCGACAGTTTTTGATCCTATGGTTTTGGTCCGTGGTATTGCATCCAAAAGTGTTGAGCCCAGGTATTGGGTCCATGGTATTGAGTTGTTATGGTTTTTGGTCCGTGGCATTGTGAAAGGCCTAAGGCTATAAAAGAGGAAGGAGATCATTTGGCATGGCATCTTCTGAATTATTGAATATTTGATAAAGTGCTAGATCTGGAATACTGTGATTGGGTTATGGTGCAGTTCTGGATCTGAATGAAGAAGGAACCTGAGTGCAAGGAGAAGGATAAGTTCTATTGATGGGTCAAAATCTTAAGGCTAGAATAGTGGTATCTCTATATGATTTTGATCTGTGATATGTGGCGCATGCTTGATCTATAAATCTGATAATCTGCATTAACTAATATCTGAATATTTGAAAGAATGAATTTATAGATCTGTACGCAGGTTTCTGCATAGTGAAGTAGCGTACATCTCTTGATTTATGTTCTAGCTGCTTCTGTTTATTGCTACAGTTTTCTGGGTTCAGAAGTGGGGTGTGATTACTGTTATTATGATCTGGGTACAGTCATCAGAGAAGTGTTTATTTTGATTCAGTTTTGATTGGTGAAAAGGTGATTGGTTGATGCAAAAATTCTTGATGTTTGATTGATGTTATTTGTGGATCCAGTCTGAAAATTTATGAAACGTGGTCCCTGGAAGGAAGAGAAGGTTGTAGTCTTCTGCAGGTAGTAGCCTGTGTACTAGTATCTCAAGTAGTACAAGAAATAAGGGGGTTGTAGCTCCCTTCCAGCAGAAGCTAGAAAACTAGACAGGGTTGTAGATCTCTACAGGTAGCAGCCTGCGTACTGGTAAAGGACTGCACCAGTACAAAATCATTGTAAAAAGAAGTTTCTAATTCAAAAGATAGAGACATATTGCAGCAGGTGGTTTTCACCCACATTGGGTTTCCACCTTAAATCTTGTGTTCTTGTGTGTGATTGTCTTCTTCTCTATTTTTCTGTTCCTGGTTACTATTTATATGATCCTGATGCATAGATTAATGTTCAACATCTGTAGAATATTTTAAATTATAAGTCTGCATGGTATACGCGGGTTTCCTTATCTGTAGTTGCATATATACGCGGTTTTCTCTAACTGAAGTAGCGTATATGTTCTGGGTTTGAAAAAGAAAAAAATTGACCAGATAATACTGATACCCCCCCCCTCTCAGTATTATTTCCAACATAGAAGGAGTAAGAAAAATCAGGCAAAACCCTTTATTGGACTCAACATTTGAAAAATTCATTCAGAACCAAGCATACGCGACTGTATAGTGACAGTCGCACGTGTATACGTGATTGCACCTAAGGAAACATGCATATACGCATGGTTCTTTAGACAAAAACACATGTCTACGTGACTCTGTGAACTAAAACTCGCGTATAAAAAAGTCAACAAAGAAAAATAAAAATTTAGGTTTGATCTAGAAGATCATACTTTTTGCCCAAATTGTAAACAAGTTCAAGATACTGGTAAAATAAAGAAACCAAACAAGAAGGCCCACATTAAGAGAAATCACCCAAACTAGGAAATACAAGATTGTATTACCCAAGGGAGTCACCAATTCTGTTACGGGAATAATACACCCTAAGTTCTTGGTTGAGAACCCCAATAGATCGAAATGCATACACAAACAAGAAGCAAGCAAACAAGAAGTCCTAATGCTTAAACTAATAAAGTAGGATGAAGAGATAGTACCTGAAGGTCCTACATTTGAAGTCGTTCCCATAGGATCCAAACCATATGCTTCCTCCAATGCTTCAAAACCTACAACTCATTCAAGAAAAGCATATATACTAGTAGTAGTTCAAAGAATGTTCAAGATATAGATGTTAGATCATATAAGCATATAAACATAAAACATGAAATGATATGTCATTAGTAACATGAACTAAAACATTATGATCGTAACATCAGGAATAAGATAAAGCTTCTTTATTGATGACTGCAAAAGAAAGTGGAAGAATACAACCTGATTTGTCCATGGTTCCAAGCGAAACTTTCCTCCATATTTTTCCATCCCAAACCTCAACAATACTCTTTCAAAATCATACACATAGATGCCATATAAAGGAGATGGACATCTCTATGAGGAAACAAGGGTTTCCTATAGTTGGGAGTGCAGGAGGCACAATGATAAATCAAACTTGATAAGGGACTAATTGGATATAATATCAATATCCTATCTTTCTCCTCCCTTTAGAAATTCCCATGAGGTGTATTTGTATCACCCCAAAACCATTTTTTCAGTTGGGATATAGCTAGGCCATAGGCTCCTGTAGGTATGCTTTTGGTGTAACCCTTAAACCCCACCCAAAGTATAGGGATTTTATAATTTTTTCATATTTTAAAACATATACGCGGGTTGGATATAGTTGGACCCACGTGTGCACATGATTTTTGAAAGGAAGAGTCGCATATGGAATTTAAAATAATGTTTCTTTAATAATTGGACCAAGTCTGAAGGGAAATGGTTGCCCAAGGTCATCGCTCAGAGCATCAAGTATATAAGGGTTATAAATTATGCTATACTCTATCATCTTGTTCTCTATAGTGAGAGTAGCAGTTAACTCACCACCTATTATGAAGAAGATGTGCAAAAATACTACAAGATGCTTATCCCATAGAATATGAAAATGATGACTTCTACACTAGGTAGGTCGAACTCAACGCAAGTGACATCATCGAATCTTTGTGTCGAGATCCCAATAAGTTTTGTCACTTCCCATTCATAGTTTATTCGACCAAGATTCTTAGAGATGTATATCAGTATTTGATCGCCATGTTCTAATGGTTGCATTGTTGGCTTCATGGGGCCTAACCCAGGTTCAACGTTAGTTAGCCAAACAAATCCCTACACTATTGGCCCTTTCGACATCAGCTTGTGGAGCGTGTACCGAAGTCTCACCTAAAGCAGTATGGGGGGATGCTGGAACTAAGTTTCTGCACCCGGAAATGGTCGTGATGTCGGTTTATACCCTCAACCCCTACTCTCGTGCAGGTCACTAATCCTTAGGGCTTTGTCAATATACCCTTTATTCCACCCTTTAGTTCCTTCGCGAAGGTGTACGATTGACCTTCGAGCAGCCCTAAGCCAAGATCCAGGTACTTATGTGCCGCTATGACAGCGTATTGTATATATTCCCAAGTTATCTTAAGTGTTTTACTTATCTTACTAATCAATCATAGTTAGCGCCATGTAAACTGATGTCCTTCCTTGCGTTCAATTAACCAACACAATCACATATATTGATGCATCACATGAACATTATAAATTAAACCCAAAATGCAATATAATCAGATGCATTAACAAGAACTAAATACACAGTAATTGTAGAATACTTGTCTTTATTGATATCTTTAAGTTAATAAAAACTCTATTTGACCTGCACACACAGCTGCAAGAGTATGCGCACTCAGTTGTGGACTTCCACCCAAGGCCTTTGCGCACTCAGCTGCAGAGCCTCTACCTACGCTATGTCTCGAAACACTTAGACTTCTCTACCAAGAATCCAATGCTTAACTCTTCACTTCATTCTTTGCTACCAACTACTTAGAGATTACTTACTTAGCTCCTTTTTATACAATCCCATGGTCTGTAGACTATGGGTGGATATTTATAGCTGACTTTACATTTTACAAAATAAGGGCAGACAACCCTTTATGACTCTTGACACCTTCGCACTCTGCAACCACAAAATGTGGAGACTTTACAACTTTATTACAAAATTTTCCCAAAACATGGGATTTTAGCCCCAAAAATGTCCTTGCAAGAACCCATTCCCAACATGCCCCCAACACAAACGTGGTCACTCACCCTCGAGTCATTCTGCAGGTGCGAAGATCTTGGCATGAAGACCTCCCATCCCGACATGTATGACGACAACCTCGGTGGTGCACTATGCGGCCACCTGCTTCGCTTCTTCAACCAATTGCTTTGTTGTTGGTCATGAAATGTTAGCCTGAAGCTTCTGCTGAGTTGCTTGCAGATTAGCACACTTTCCTTCAATAGAGGTCATGAACGAATAAGCCTCATCCAACCACAGCTTCAAGCGTGCCTTCAACACCACTCCTTTGTGCTGTGCTGCATCTACCTGTTATTTCAATGTTTTGGCCTCCTGCAGCTTCACCATTCTCTGTGTGAGAGCAACGGTGCACGCTATACCTTTTACTTCCTCGTAGTGCTGCTGTAGTTCTTGCACCTCTATCTCTAGCTGTTGTACATTGAGACCCTCCTGTAGGCTCGTTGGAACCTCAAACGATTGTTCAAAAGGTTGTGTGTAGTCTGCTACTACACTATCTACTGCCGCTATCGCCTCTGTGACAATGGTTGCATGCTGCTCCTTTTCTTCCGATGGAGTTGAAGGCTTGGCGTTCAACTATAAATCCGTAATCTGTAGACTCGTCTCTAGCTGAACCTTAGCCAAATCTATGCGAGCGTCGTGCACCCCTGTAGCAAGCTTGTGAATGCTCACCTTGGCCAGTTCTCCCTCAAGAATGGCTAACTCTAGGACCATTCGGCATGGCTCCTCCATGACCTGAAATATGCACTTGTTGCGGTCGGTTACCTTGGTCATGGTGGTGATGGTAGAGTCTTGATGTAGGGCTAGCTGCACATTATTGATTTGATATTCACTGATTAGCTGGTCCTCAGCTCCACAATCACTCCATCCTATAGTAGGTGGAGTGCCTCGCTAAGGAGCACTGCCAAGTTCAACCCCAATCCCTTAAGGGTGTTGATAGCAGGCCTGTCAGCTTCATTTTTTGTGGTTAGTGCTCCATCCGGTAGCACTATCGCTCGGGAGTCCTTCGCACACAACATCTCGACAACTTTTGAATTACCATTTTAGTGAGGTTGGTGGACACTATGCCATCCTATGATGTGCGATTTGCAGCTCATGCAGACCCATCTGGATGGCTCCAAATAGTTTTTTTTTGTTGCTGTTCAAACTATTGTAGGACCTCCATGGCGACATCCCACATCGTGTCGCCAAAGTCATTCAAATCTCCCTCTGTGGGGGTGATTGGGTCTAGTGACGCCTTACTAGCCTTGGATTTGTTCTGCAACCCCAATTTTTCTTGTTCTTTTGGACTTTGATGTGGTACGAAGTTGTATTTGGGTCTGCTCCATGCTGCTCTGTTTGCTCATCCATTTCTTCTTCTATTTTGGGCGAAGGTGACCTCGCACCTTTTCCAGAGCCACGCTCTGTTTCGCCTACTAGGTAGCATCGTGCTTTGGCTAGGCCTTGTCAACAACTTCCTTCTTCCTCTTCTTGGCTAGCTGTGCCATCTTGAGCTTGGCCTCCTCCTTTTTGCGCTGCGTGGTAGACTTGCTCAACCCCACCACCAAGTCTGGGGCAATGCACCACTCTTCTGGCCAACAATCAAGAACTACATCAATCACATCATCCATTGCCAAGTAAGGCAAGGCATACATGTTTGCTCAAGGTCCTTCTGTGCCCTGATCAATACGCGCTAAAAGTCTGCCTTGAACTCCACGTACTCTTGCAGTTTGGAAAATGTTGGTTGATAAAAGGTGTCTTTTATAAACTCCTAACTATCCCACATTAATCATCAACCCGGGAAGTCCTTTTATTCCAAGAGTGTACACAATATGTGCATGATATGAATCCAAAGAGTAATGTTTCTTAAAATGAAGTATAAACCTTTGATACAAGAGTAAACGGATGCATATATAAAACTCAAATTGAAACTATTAAAGGAAATATTGCATCTAAGCATCAAGACTTAATCCTTTGCTGAAATCATAATGAGATCTCAAACAAGCAATTCAATTAACAATAACATCAACTGAGAGCATAGTAGCAATAACCAATCTCTTCTTAGCCGATTCAATCTAAATCACACTCAATCTCAATTAAGAAATCCAAATGGAAATGATGTCAACCGACAGTGCAATAGAGATAACCAAACTCTTTCAGCTAATTAAATCAAATAAGGTTCACTGTCTTAATGACTAATTAAGTTAATCTATAATAAGCATAAATAGAATCAAATGACAATGCTGAAAAACATGTAAAGAAAAGATACGAACTTCAATATAGGAAATCAGTAAATAACGAATAAGATAAACTCACAGAAAATGGGAAAAATATCAAACCACACAAACTTGCGTGAATCAGAAATATGTAACACAAGGGTTAGCAGTTCAATCCACTAGAGGTTGGGCCGTTAGCCACTAGTGAATACTGTTGAGCTACTTCAGAGAATATGAATGAACAACAATGTAACTTATATATTAATCATTGAAATCAAGTCTCATTACAATATGGTCATGTTCCTCCAACAACACGAGTATGTAAATTAAAATTACAATTTGAAATAAAACATAGATTGATTCCTCCCCTTTCCTCCTAGAATCTTTTTCTTTTATAGTTAGAAAGAGGTAAAAGATAAATTTGATCCCTCAAGATCAGGAGATCCTGAGGGATTTGCAACCGAATGTTATCTTTTGACACCCTTCATATTTAACATTGATCCTCCTAATTCATCCTTCGACCTGACCGCAACCGACGTGCCCCATTCTTCCTTCATTGGTTTATGTTGTTCCATCTCTAGGGAATAGCAACTGTCCCTTTCGTCGTTTCTCTGCATAAAAAGGAGTAAAAGTTAGTTACGATGGATAAATCTTAATCGAAGGCAGTTCATCCATTTCTTATCATAATCCATCAATATATTAGCATATCAAGATATGAAAGAGATAAGAAAAGAGGAAATAGGTGATGGAAATAAGAGTAAATACATACCTATTTCGTAGCTCAACATACTCCCCTGCTTACCCTGTTTCATGTCCTCATGAAAAGCAAGTAGTTCTTATGTAGTGTAGTTAAAGAGTAGGCTGGAGAGAAAGTGTCAAAAATTGGTCTAAAACCATGATGTTAAGCTAAGGAGTGCAAAGGCAGACCCTTCCTTTCCTTCAGTCAATTCATAGTTAGTCCGATAACCTTCAAGGGGATACTAAATAATGGGGCTCTGGAATCGACATCCTAACAAATAAGGCCCTTCTCTCAAAATAAGATTGCTATAGGTGACCATACGAGCCACAACAACTTTAAAATTTTTGTGATTAAATGGTTCCCTATCTTTCACACTACTAGTGGAGATCGTCCATCTGAGCTTAGATGTAGTTAGAGATCTTTCTTGAATGGAGAGGAAATAAGATATTCCTTTCTGCACAATCTCCTTATGTATGGGCCCTAAAGTTTTAATCACCCCTTCTCGGTTCATCAGACTCTTATGGTTGGCAAACATTTGTAAGGGGTGCTTAGGTTCAGTTCTCACCCAAAGATCCAATCCATGTTCTTGTCTTTGAAATGCATTATAAGCTTTAAACCATTTGAGTTGTTTAACTGCAAATGAAATAAAGGCCTGGAATTGAACATCTCCTACAAAAGGGTTAGGGTTCTTTTCCACCTTGTTCTCTAATATAAATTGTGTAGATAAAAATCACAAAGAAGTCGTTGGACCTTTACACCATGTTGCTTGCAACAATTTATAAAATCTTCAATTGTTCTTAATTCAATTGTTTTACCAGCTCTTACGGCTTTGATTTTCAATAACAGGTACCGTGCTAATAAAAACAAGGCATAATTGGTAGCGGGAGACCTGCATGCCAGGACATCCGAGTGCAACGAGCACATGGTGTTTGTCTGACCTATGACTCTGTCTAGCTTGAGCTTGATCTTCTCCATTTTTTCTCCCCCCTTTCTGCATCTATCAAAAGTCTCACTCTCTGTTGCATTCATTGCCTGAAGCTTTTTCTGCAGCTCTTGATATTTCTATCAGGAAACGGTTTCTTGTTCAGATCATTCCAATGCAAGCTGGTCTTGTGCCAATTCCTCCTGAAGATTTAGTAGAAGGGGGTCATGGTGCATCATAACGTCTTTGTTTTGTATGTCCATCTAAGTGCCTATGCTGTAAGAGGGGATATCTTCTGTCTATGCTTCTTTATTGTAGGAGATCCAAACCTCTGTTTGAGTAGTTGCATCTACTATATGTATGTGGTCCTTCTTGAGTGACAATTGTTTGAGTGGGCATGAGCTCAATTTGAGTTCCTGCAGCCTTACCTTCATATACTTCCATTTGCACGGCCACATTTACTACCTCAGGGGTATTGTTTAGAACCTTTCCCATTGTGATTTCTTTTATTTTTCTTCGGAGCCTCTTGACCATCTTACGAAGCTTCTGGTGTTCTTTTCTTAGCTTCTTCAATTTCATTCTGGCTCTATACCTTTTCTAAGGAGTAACTGGTCTAATAATAGTCTTGTTAATAGCTTCTATATATAAGGATCTGGTTATTCGCCCTGGCTTTGTTCCAATAAGACTGTGTCTCCAGATTGATTATCAGACTCCCGAATAACCTCTGTCTCTGCTTCTTCTTCTTGACCTATGTTTTTTGTGTCTAGACCTTCATGACTATTTCCCACTGGGAGCGTGTCACCAGATTGGTTCTCTAATTCTTGAATAACCTCTGTATCTATTTATGCTTTGTAGTTTGTATCTTTTGAGGAAGACAAAATTCTAGTATAGCTAGAAATCTCTGGAGATTGGGTTTCTCCTAGGTTAAGATTAAGCAGTTCTTTAGGCTGCATGTAGGTGTTCATGTTGGCCAGGACCTGGGCCATCCCTGCCTTGAAATCGTGCAAAAGTTCGTCTTGAGAACCCATATTTGGTGTTGGAGGAGGCCCCACTTCGTTTCTTCGTTCATTGTCAAAATGCCCTGCTCCTTTCTCAGATTCTGGTTCAGGGTTATCTTGTCCTCCTAACTCTAGTTGCTAGTCTTGTTCATTTACTAGGCTGGATAATTCTATGGGTTGACTAGCGCCGCCTTGAGGATTTTCAGATGTTCCTGGTTTGACTTCAACCTTGAAGATCGTCTGCGTTTGTGAGGTCTACTTCCTGAAAGGGAAGTCCTTTTTCTTTTTGAAACAGGGTTAGGTGCTGGTAGGTTTTCACCTCTTTCGAGGGCCAATATGAGATCATCCTAGGTTGATTGTTGTTGGGCAAGGTTGTGACTAACTATTAATCTGATCAAACAATGGTGGCTAACTACTATTTTTGGATGTTGAGACCATCTCAGCCTCTTGGCAGTGTCATGCAATAATGAATTCAATAGTGCAGGAAAATTAACAGAGCATTTTTGTTTTAAAACTGCTAAAAGTTTGAGTTCTCGTGGCCTTACCATGTCTCTACACCCATCACAGGTAATATAGTTTTGGACAATTCATGTCAATTCTACCCATGGCTCTCCGAGAGAAGATGGTTGAATGCCTTTACCGTTCTTTATTAGCTCCTTTCCTTCGTCCCTAAAAACCTCCATATAATTATGTGGCCTTAATCACTTGCCAACTAATACTGGTCTTTCTGTCAGCAACCCAGACAATTTTGCTATCACAACATCTGTTACAGTGATTTGTCTACCTCTTACCAAGGATTGTCCATTTTGTAGATGCTGTAAAAATTCGATGGTGATTTCCTCATTGGGGGGTTGAAATATTGTAAAATATGTTGTCCATCCTGCACGAGCTAGAATTTCCCTGGCTTCCTCAGAGACAGCCAATGTTAAAGGTTCTCGGCACACTAACCTTCGTCCCATGATGCTTGACTTCTGCAAATGATTAGTGTAGTGGAGAAAGCACAGCAACAAGTAGAGGCGAGAGATGGAACAAAAAATGGTTGTAATGGCTCTATCAAGTGATGTTTTTAAAACCAAAATACCATTATCGAGGATTGTTATAATGCCACATGCTCTGTGATTATGGGATGTTGTATTATTCTACAAAATCAAATGAAATGATGATAGCGCATGCATGAGTATACTGGAGGTCCTTGTCCCCTCTCGAAATGATAGGTCACCTACGACCGAATGGATGAAAAGATGACACACCGGTGGCGAAGTATAGGGGTGATGGATTTGGTAATGAAAGTGGCAAGGTACGTATATTAATGAAAGGATCATAAAGGATATTGGAGTAATGAAAACAAGGCGTGTAACTATAATTATTAATAAGTGATAAGATGCCATGAGATGATGCGATAAAGGAAAAAGGACAGCATATGCAGGAGATGATACTTTACCATCATTATTCTACTTGAAAATGTTGTGATTGATTTTAAAAGATTAACTCATGCATCAAGGTTTAAGGTAAGTTAGGGAAATAATCTCTCTGTAGAAAAAAATAGAAACATAAGAAGAGGACATTGTATTAATTATTGATGTAGAAAATAAAACTTCAATACCATAAGCAGAGCTTTTGTTGCCTACAGGAATCCATAGCCTCGACATAGTTGCTTTGTAACCCTTGGGAACCATGGTCCTCTATGTATAATTTGGGAAGTGCATTATGATGTCCATAGTAGAGACCAATGTGCTGGCATGGTAACCAGATGAACACATTGCCATTCATTGGGAAGTAGCGAAAGTGGTCAGGCCAGCTTGTGATGAGACCTCCTGTTCCAACGACTTTGTTTCTTGATGCATCCATTGGATCATATCCCTGTTGTGGTGGCCATAGTGGGAATGCCACTTCGCTCCTTATGATCATGGTAGGCTGGCTCATGATGAGACCCCCTATCCTCCATCTGTGGAAAAAAAATCATAAAATTGTTAGTGAATATATATATATATATATATTTTAAACACTCCTCGATTTATATATAGAGGGTGGCTCAGTACTCCTTAAGAGTAGGGATGGTGGAAGAAGTTTGAACATAACAATAGAAAAAAATATACCCATAATCTCATTGATAATAAATAGAGAGAATTATACGAGACGGGGGAGAACCAACATGGTAAAGATAATCAATCAATTTCATTTATAGCAGAAATGAGGACAGTGGAGTGATATAGATAATTGTGTCCTTTCTTTTTCGATCGTCACAAAGCAATCTTGTTAAGGATGATAATATTCAAGATATTTTCCTACTTCAGTATACTCCATGCTTTTTGTCCTTAGATATGTATTGTACTTTTATGCCATGAAGACGATCATAAGGAGTGAACTGGGATGGGCTAGGAATGATCATGCAAGTGGAAGAAAGGGTGTTCTAAAAAATACTCACAAGATGTTGTTCCTTGAAGGGAATAACAAAAGAAAACACACGCAAAAAGTTTTGTTCCCTATAGGGAATAGCAGTTGTTCCGTATAAGGAATAGCAGTTGTTTCCTATAGGGAACAACAAAGACAAATACATGCAAAAAGTGTTGTTCCATATAGGGAACAACAACTATTCTCTATAGGGAACAACAAAGAAAAATGCACACGAAAAGTGTTGTTCCCTATAGGGAACAACAAAGAAAAATACACGCAAAAAGTGTTGTTACCTATAGGGAGCAATAGTTGTTCCCTATAGGGAACAACAAAGAAAAATACATGCAAAAAGTGATATTCCCTATAGGGAACAATAATTGTTCCCTATATGGAACAACAGTTGTTCCCTATAGGGAACAGTAGAGAAAAATACATGCAAAAAGTGTTGTTCACTATAGGAAACAACCACTGTTCCCTATAGGGAACAACAAAGAAAAATACACACAAAAAGTGTTGTTCCTTATAAGGAACAAAAAAGAAAAACAAGAAAAAAAGCAATAAACAATCATCTCTACTATTCTAAGAAAATACAATCAAATAGAAAGGAAATGGAAAAAAAATTGCATGTACAAGTTTCAAAAATAAATTCTTTATTGGACTGGTGTTGTCGAAGAGTTTCCCTCTTCAGTGAGAATTTGTATCATAGGGTCTTCATGTATCTATTGGAAAAAAGATTCCCTTGTAAATGGTTTGTTGTAGAGGCATACCCGATGCTCATTTTCTTTAAAAGAATAGCCAGACCCATCAATGGTGGCTAGTGTCAGGGTGCCATTATCATGCACATCTTTTATCTCATAGGGGCTTAACCATCTAGTCTAGAGTTTGCCCAGGAAATCCTGGAACATAGAATCGTACAGAAGTGCCCAATCACCTTCATGGAATATATTTCTCTTGATGAGGCCGTCATGCCATTTTGCTCTTTGTTGTTGAATAAGTGTAGTATGTTGAAGAGTTGATAACCAAATTTCATCCAATTCATTTATTTGTTGTAATCTGTTAATCTATGCCTCATTCAAATCCAACCCTACTTCTTGCGCTATCCTCAATGTCTGAATTTCAAATTCTATGGGGAAGATAGGTTCCTTGCCAATCACTAGCTGATATGGGAGTATCCTGTGGTATTACTCCAAGTTGTGTGATATGCCCACAGGGCTTCTAACAATCGGCTAGCCCAGTCACATCTATGAGAGGCGATTCTCTTTGTTAGAATGGCCACAATTACTTTGTTGGTATTTTCTACTTGGTTGTTTGCCTGCGGTTGGTATGGAGATGTGATTATGTGCAAAATGTGATGAATTTTTAGTGTAGCAACAATCTTATGGCCTACAAATTTTGGCCCTCCGTCTGTAATTATTTCTTTGGGAAAGCCATACTGCACGAAAATTTAGAAAAGAAAGTGGATTACTGTGTCCTTTGTTACCCTTGGTAATGCTTCTGCCTCCACCCATTTAGTCACATATTCTGTTGCAACCAGTATATATGTCTTTTGATTAGATGATGGGTTTATTGGTCCAATGAAATCTAACGCCCAACATTCAAAAGGTTCAATGACTAACTTTGGATGTAGGGGCATCTCATTAGACTAGCCAGGGCAGCCCATTCTTTGGCAGTTGCCGCATGCCTGGAAAAATTTCTTGGCGTCCTAAAAAATGGTGGGCCAATAATATCTATAAGATTTTATGTCCAATCCTGCAGTCTACAAAGTGTCCACCGTAAGGTCCCTCGTGGCAGGCGTTTAGGATATCGCAGATTTTGTCTTCCCTAATACACCTGCGAATATGCATATCGGCTCCTGTGTGAAAGAGGTATCCTCTGATCTAGGAAAACTAAGTGTTGTGTTGCACTATTCATTTTCTTTCTATGGGCATCAGGTGTTTGGGTAGTTTTCCCACTGTTAGGTAATTCGCGACATCTGTGTACCACGGTGTTTTCACGGTCACAGCAAATAGGTGCTCATCGGGGAAATGGTCTTCTACCACCACTGCGTCGTTTGTTCTTGGCACACGTGAGAGGAAGTCTGCCACCATATTTTCCTTTCCTGGTCGATCCTTAATTGTTATGTCAAATTCCTATAAAAGGATTAACCATCATATCACTCTTCCATTCATAATAGGTTTATTAGCTAAATATTTGATAGTAGAGTGATCAGTATATAGGACCATAGGGTATCCTGTTATATAGTGTCTGAATTTGTTAATAGCATAGACTACATCTAGAAACTCTTTCTCAATCATTGTGTAATTCAACTCAGTAGGACTTGAATTTTTGCTGATGTAGTATATTGCATAGGGTTTCTTGTCTTCTTCTTGGCTGATAACTACTTCAATGGCCGTGTCTGATGCATCAGATGAAATCTTGAATGGTAAATCCCAGTTTGGGCCCCATAGTATTGGGGCTGTTGAAACTAGCCACTTTAATTCTACAAAGGCAATGTCACATTTGTCAGTCCATATAAAATTGATATTTCCTATCAAAGCATATAATGGTGCAGCAATTTGGGAGAAGTTCTTTTATAAATCTTCGACAATATCTAGAAAATCCCAAAAAATACGTACCTCAATTTGAATGCAGGGCATAGGTAGTAAGAGGATTACTTAATTTTTGCTGGATCTACCTAAATTCCAGCTACTGAGATGTGATGACCCAAGATCAAGCCTTTGGTCATCATCATATGGCATTTCTCGTGGCTTAAGCAGAGCCTAGTAGCAATGCATAATTCCAGGACTTTCTCCAGTGTCTATAATGCTTTCTCAAAGTCATCTCCATAGGGTGTAAAATCATCCATGTACACCTCTAATCCCTCGTTTATCAAGTCTACAAAAATATTGAGTATGGCTTTCTGGAATGTAGCAGGTGCATTGCATAGTTCGAAAGGTAATACCCTCTAAAAAAACGTCCCCTAGGGGAAGGTGAAGGTAGTCTTATCTTTGTCTTCAGGGGTAGTTTAGATTTGGTTGTAGCCACTGAAGCCATCCAGGAAAGAGAAGAATTTTTTACCTGCCAATGTGTCTAGGACCTGATCAATACACAAAAGGGGAAAATGATCTTTTTGGGTTTCTTTGTTAAGATCTATGTAATCGACACATATATGCCACTTCCCATTCTTTTTAGTAACCACAACTAATGGAGAAACCCATTTACTATCAGATATAGGAAAGATGAAATTTACATCTAACAGTTTCTGTAGTTCGTCTTTAACAACATCCTTTAGGTGAGGGCTTAATCTTCATTGAGGTTGTCGAATGGGTCTCACATCTTCTTTAGTGTAGATGTGGTGCATACATAATTGGGGGTCAATCCCTTTCATATCAGAGTAATCCCAAGCGAAAGCCCCTTTATATTTCCTAAGGATTTGAATAAGCCTCTACTGCTGGTCACCAGTCAAGTTTTTGTTAATGTTTAGGACTTTCACTAGATCAATTTCAATGGGTTTGTTATTATAGACAATTGTTGTTGGTATTGTTTGGTCATTAATGTATTTTAAAGGATCTTCTTCAATTTCATTACCCAAGGCTGCTTCAATCATGTGACATTTTAGATTAGATATGGTAGCTGGGTGGTTAATGTAAGTGTTAATAATATCATCTTCTGTTTGATTCTTAAATTCAAGAGCATCCGTTACAGTTAGTGGTGATCGAATATTTTTAGTTAAATATGTTACAAGTTGCTTCCTAGTTTTTATTATGGTTAAGCTTGGCTGAGCTGGAGGATATAAAGCTAGGTTCTTCACATTATTTCCTCTGGCTATAGTCATCTTTCCTGTTCAACAACTTATATAAGCATCTGCGGTTGCTAGCCAAGGTCTTCCTAATATTAGAGGATGTCCATCTAGTGAGTTTCTAGGATTAATAATCAAGAAATCTATTGGGTACTCCCAAGAATCTACAAACACCTTTACATCCTATAATGTCCCTTCTGGTTTAATCACTGAATGGTCAACAAGTTCCAACAAGGTCATAGTTGAATCTAAGGTTGTGATGCCAAGTCTCTGACATATTGTTGTTGTGAGAATGTTAATGGCTGCCCCTAGATTGACTAACGCATTGGGAAAGGAACATCCATTTATTTGTACTATGATGATATGGTTTCTTGGGACCTCATATTTCACCAGTATCTCTCTGCCTAATAATAAATCAGACAAAGTTCCGACCACGTGGACAATTGTTGTTACCTTTATTTTCCTCATAGGATTTTTGGTACACAATTCGTTAATGGTTTTTGCATAGATTGGAATGTCTTGAATAGCCTAGAGGAGGGGTATTTTCACACAAATATTTTTTAATTCTCCCAGGAGATCGAAATTAGGATATTCGATTGGGCGAGGTATAAGCAATCTTTCTGGGAATGGCAGAGAAGAGGTAATAGCTTGTTCATGGCTTTTTTGCTTGATAGTATTCTCCCTTTGAGGTGTTTGTTCTACAGGTAGTGGTTCTTCCAATTATATATTTTTATCATCCTCTAGCTCGATTATTCGTGCAAACCTCAATTTGAGTTAATTACATTCTCTCAACTCAGTTTCTGGATCCAGACCTTCAATAATTTGTACCGACTGGACTGGTAAGTTGTTAGGATTTGGGTTAGGTTGGGCTGGGAGTTATGGTCATACATTAGGTTGAGGATTTTACTACAACTTGTAAGGTGCTGGTAGCATAGGTTGAGGCAAGGGGATTGTCCCTACTAGCTGGTTCATAGGCATTTGCCAGCTTGATTTCCAGTTTTTGTTTTGTGAAGTGGAGGGGGACCATTGAGATGGATATGGATTGTTCTGCCAAAATGATGGAAAGTAAGAGGAATTTGGCCAACTATTGACTGATTGGACCAAGGTGGCATAGAAAATGCTTGTGGTGGCCAATTAGGAAAAGGTGGCTGGTTCTGCCATGTAGCTCCTATGTATTGCTGAGAATTATATTGTGAAGGCTGAAAGAATGAAGATGGGTCAGTAGGCATACATGTTTGTCATGCTTGCCATTTGCAACACTGGTTTAATAGGTAGACTGGTTCCACTTCTTCCTCTAACTCTTTGAAGATTGCTTTTAATATTGGGAGTGATGGGAACTTTTCTGTGGCATGTTCTTCAGTGCATATGGCACAATTCTATACCCTATCCAGTGGGCATTCTTTATGACTATGTTTCTTCCTGCATCGAGGGTAAAAAAATGACCAAGTTCTATTATGCTTTGACCTGCTTCTGATTGGCTTGCATGATGTCTAATTGTGTTGTCAAGGTTCCTAGGATATTTGTTTTGAAATCTTCCAGCAGGTTGCCTACTTCAATACGAGTAATGCTTCCGCCAGAGATTTTGCTGTCACTGGTGATTATATCGTGTTCAGCTAGTTTCAGTCCTGTACTGCCCCTCGAGCACCTGATACACAAATCAATAATGTTAGCATAGTCTTCTTGTTAGATATCACCTTTACCCGTGATAGTTAATGTCTCTATCCACTGGTCTTTCATCCCCTTAATCATCGTGGTTTTTAGAACATTATCAGGCAGATTTGCATAGGGAGACCTTTGGAGGTTATATTGGAAACGCTCCACATAATCTTCCAAAGTTTCACTAGGTCTTGCTACCATTTGGAATATCTCATATTTTATTTCTCTAGATCTACAATAATCTTGATATTTTTTAAGGAAGGTAGTTTTCATTTAGTCCCAATCATTGATGGTGCCTCCACCCAGTCCCATAAACCAACGCAGAGCTACTCCCTTTAAAGTGGAGGGAAACAACTTTAGTTTTTGGGGATTGGTGGTGTAATCATAACCCTGACATAAGACATCAAACTCAAACAGAAACACATCCGGATCTTCTGAAGTGAGTCCATGAAAGGTGGGAATATTTTGAAGAAGGATAGCTTTCATGGGGGCGTTGACAATTGTGTCAACAATAAGATACTGTAATGGAGAGGTCTGGGGTGTTTGTGGATTATTGGCCATTTGATCAAAGATATGCGAGTACCCTTTAGTGATCTCTGGAGCTAGAGAGTTATCCCTAGGATGTCTAGAAGATACTAGAATGACCATAATATAACTTCCTTGATCTGGGACACTGGGTGTCCTCTGCTCGATTACTACCTTAGGGGATCTTGGTTCCTTGGGTTCCCTTGTTTCTCCTTCTCCTTCACCGATGTTGCAAGAATTCCCTTCTTGTGAGGGAATTGGTTGCAAATTTCCAATATCTTGAAAAATCTGCTCAATCCCTTTAGTTTTACTGTGGACCTCAACATAAGCTATAGATGGTGAGCCTGTGGCCCGAAGGGAGACAGTAGGTTGTCTAGACGCAACGGTTCGGGGACCTACTGATGGCTGAGATTCAACTTTTCTTAGGATGTCATTGATAAAAGTTGATCGTCAAAGGGTCACCGGTCCCTTAGATTTTTCAAGCTTGGGGTGTGGGATTGTATTGTTTTATGGTCTTTTCTTCTTAATCATTCATGCAAAAATTCAAATGTTTATTTCTACCTTAAATTCCTAGCAATTCTACTGGAAAGTGGGTGGGGGAGCGGGCATTTTACTTGCTCCGTATATAGGTTCTTACCTTCCATTTTTAATACCCAGTTCTCTCTCAACAGACAAACATCAAACACCTACCTCACTTTTATGTAATTGTACTAAAAAGTGGGCGGAGGAGCAAGCACTTTACTTGCTCGTTATGTAGGTTCTTACCTTCTGTTTTCAATACCCAATTCTTTCCTAGCAGCAATTATCAGATATACATCACTCTTTGTAAAATGGCGACAATCTCCCAGGAAACGGCGCCAAAATGTTGGTTGATAAAAGGTGTCTTTTAAAAACTCCTAATTACCCCACATTAATCATCAACCTAGGCAAGTCCTTTTATTCCAAGAGTGTACACAATATGTGCATGCTATGAATCCAGAGAGTAATGTTTCTTAAAATGAAGTATAAACCTTTTATACAAGAGTAAATGGATGCATTTATAAAACTCAAATAGAAAATGTTAAAGGAAATATTATATCTAAGCATCAAGACTTAATCCTCTGCTGAAATTGTAATCAAATCTCAAACAAGCAATTCAATTAACAATAGCATCAACCGAGAGCGTAGTAGTAATAACCAATCTCTTCTTAGTTGATTCAATCTAAATCCCACTCAATGTTAATTAAGCAATCCAAATGGAAATTATGTCAACCGAGAGTTCAATAGCGATAACCAAACTCTTTCAGCTGATTAAATCAAATAAGGTTCACTGTCTTAATGGCTAATTAAGTTAAACTACAATAAGTGTAAATAGAATCAAATGGAAATGTTGCAAAACATGTAAAGAAAAGATATGAACTTCAATATAGGAAATTGGTAAGTAGCGAATAAGATAAACTCACAGAAAATGGGAAAAATATCGAACCACACAAACTTGCATGAATCAGAAATATATAACACAAGGGATAGTAGTTCAATCCACCATAGGTCGGGCCCTTAGCCACCAGCGAATATTGTTGAGCTACTTCAGAGAATATGAATGAACAGCAACATAGCTTACATATTAATCATTGAACTCAAGTCTCATTACAATATGATCATGTTCCTCCAATAGCACGAATTTTTAAATTAAAATTACAATTTGAAATAAAACAAATATCTATTCGTCCCCTTTCCTCCTACAGTCTTTTGCTTTTATAGTCAAAAAGAGGTAAAAGATAAATGTGATCCCTCAGGATCGGGAGATCTTGAGGGATTCACAATTGAATGATATCTTCTAACACCCTTCATATTTAGCATTGATCCTCCTGATTCGTCCTCTGACCTGACTGCAACCGACGTGCCCCATTCTTCCTTCGTTGGTTTATGTTGTTCCATCTCTAAGAAACAACATCTTCCCCTTTCGTCGTTTCTTTGCATAAAAAGGAGTAAAAGTTAGTTACGGTGGTGAAAGCTTAATCGAAGGTAGTTCATCCATTTCTTATCATAATCCATCAATATATTAGCATATCAAGATATGAAAGAGATAAGAAAAGAGGAAAAAGGTGATGGAATTAAGATTAAGGACATACCTATTTCGTAACTCAACAACAAACACAGTAGGTGACAACCGCGGTTTTCGATTGATAGCCATGCGGATGTTCATTTCCATAAAGATCCTGAAGATCTTGCTATCCTTGATGTGCTGAGCATCCTTGTGTTAGAAAATTATTTATTACAGAGCAATGGAACACATAAAATATTGCAGAAATATAAACATAGAAACCGTATAAAACAAGAGAGACACAGATGTACGTGATTCACCCAGTTTGGGCTACATCCATAGAGAAACAACCAGTCCTTCCTTTTATACTATCCAGCAAACTGAAGAGATACAACCTACAACAGATTCATTGTAATTCCATGTTCGCTCACAATCTCCTCTCTCTTCCTCACTCAAAATACAAATATACATAGACGCAATACAATCCCCTCATATATAGCGAGGGTTGCCTTCTAGGGCTAAAAACCGTAAATTAAACATAACTTCTACAATCATATCTCTGCCTAATGAACGGTTTAGATTGGCTACGAAATTAAAACATTTTACAAGGAAATTTTACATCCATTTTTAGCTTTTGGGCCGCTGCCCCCGCAGGGGGGTCCCAAAGGTCACAACCGCCCCCCTTGGACCCCCCTTGCAGCATATATTTTATGGGCGGCTTTGCCACCCCATTATGAACTAGGGTCCAATGCAGCGATACCTTTGAATATAGAAGATAATCAGGCTCCACACCCAACACCTTGGTCGCCCACAGCGAAGCATACTTCACTGCCTCTAGCAAGTCCAGTGCGACCGAGGGGAATTGACTGTCTTTTGGCAGCTCCCAGGCTACTAGTACAATGGATAACGAGAGCCATGAATAGTGGAAGGTCTTGTTGAGCTCCTATGCCTCACAATAGTTCGCAAGGAACTCACCGCAGAGATAATGCACATAATTAAACTAGACTCCTTCAACACATTGGGCTATAAGAGCAATGACTGGTGCCAACACTTCATTTGTGTGACACTTCCTCATAGCCTTTCCTGCCAAGATCTGCGTGACCACCTTGACTGCAGGATCGCAGATACTCGAGATCGCATAGCCTCGTGACTTCTTCACGAGCTTGAATTTTTCCTTCATGGCCTCCGCGAGGGCCTTCTCACAAACTTTTGTGCCAAACAACATGGCTGAATTTTCCCCTATGTAGGGCAGCCAAGTGATCCGATGGATCACCCTGTCGGTGATGGGTATCAGCTCCTCTAGCCACAGACACCCATTATGCACCAAGCATAGCAGTTGCTTGATGACCAATACTATAATGGGTGTGTGATCATAGTGTAGCACCCCTAACCGTTTGAGCAAACCTACCTTGTCTACTCCCCTGAACCACTTCTGTGGTTCTAATGGAGTCATCTTGGTGGTTTTTTCAATAATGTGGCGCATTAGTTGTTCTGTCGCCAAGTGGGGGAACTTTTCATGGTCAGCTAAGTCCCAATATTCCAGTTTCAACAGCGAAACCCTCCACAAGCACAGTCCTTCAAAGACAATCTTGTCTAGCAACAGAGATGTGTGCAAGGCGACCTTGCTTTTGTCAATGTCCTTCGGCACTTTGGTCTTTCCTTTGTGAGGAGGGGCATACTCGGAAAACTTAGTAGGGATGTACTCGAGAAACTTAGTGATAGGGTTAGAACCCTCTACTGCAACTTCCTCCACTTCCACCCCCAAATCCTCATCATCCATTGGGATGTCCTTGACTTCTTCCTACTTTAGCTCCAAATTAATGGCTTTGATCTTTTATTGCGCAGAGGGCTTATCCTTCTGTCAGTTTCTTCTAAGCAATGCACGAACCGGTATCGCAGCCTGCTTGCCCTTCTTATCCTTTGTGCTCTCCTTGGTCAGGGTAGGCTTCGGTCTAGGTGTTTGTGGTGACTTGGGGACTTCAGCTAGTACCTCTGCAACCTCTTGAGAATCTCCCTTTGTCTCCCTAACAACCTCTGGCATAGCCCCCTTAGCTGCCACTGCTTTGGCGTCTATAGCTTCAGGTTTGGGGATAAAATCGCAAATGAAATTGCGGTTGGACTCTGGGAACTGATCAAACACTTGGTAGTCAACAAATGGTTCGAAGATTGCATGGGTCATGCATGTCTGAGAGCTCACCAACTCAATTTTCAAAATGTCAAGTGTTTTCCGTTGGGCCTCCACCTGTAATTTATAGGTAATTTTTAATTCAAATCCGTTCGTCCCCCCCACATTCGGTTCATTAATGTTGGATTGGCTGAAGATTTCCAAGGATCTTACCCATAAATTTTGTCTTAAATGTCGGCCGCCCACTCCATTTGGCTGCATTCTTACTGTCAAATCATGAATGGTGACTTTAACGGTCACTTTCTAGTTGAACTCCATGATTTTCCCCTGGGTAGCGCAACTCTCATCGCGTTGTCATGAACCCTGTGACATTTCCTTGTTTCGCACAATCCTCCAATCATGCAGTTCCCCAACCCAGGTAGTGTAGTTTATAGTCTCGCCCCTCCTTTTAGCTGCCTGGAGCACTAAGACTCTACTACCTTCATCTAGCCATCTGGCCAGATCATTAGTGTATGGCTTCAAGCGGCTGCCATTCACCTTTCCTAGGAAGGGATATCCATTTAATTCAACCAACTGAACTTCTCCATCATCAGTAATCTCCTTAATGACATAGGGCCCTAGCCATTGCATTTTGAACTTCCCTGGAAATTTATCAAACTTGTTTTCATATAACAAAACTAGATCATTGACCTTAAAGGTGCACATCTTAATGTGTCGATCATGCCATGCATTTTCGCGCTACTTTTGGAACTATTGTTGAAATCCAGCCTGAAATATCTCTTCCTCAGGTTCAGCAAGCTACGTGAGCCTCTCTTCTAGGGCACCACGATTTGTCATACCCGTGGGTACCACTATGCGCAGACTAAGCACAATGTATTCCATGGGCATCGCTACTTCAACACCATATACAAACCTAAAGGGTGTTTATCCAGTCAACTTTTTGCATGTCGTCTGATAGGCCCATAGTACTGCGGATATGCGCAAGTCGCAATCACTTTGCTGAGCATTGCAAACCTTTGTCAGCACGTTCTCTAGCACCTAATTGAATGCTTCCACCATTTGGTTAGCTTGTGGGTGATAAGGCATGATTTTCTAGTGATACACTTGAAATTCCTCCATCAGTGCTGATTATTTCATTCAGAAAGTGCGTACCATGATCACTCATTAAAATTTTTGGACACCCAAATCACGTCAGTACATACTCAAAGAGAAACTTCGCAGCGGTCATGCTTGTGTAGTCCTTTATAGGCTATGCCTCCGCCCATCGAGTTAAATACTCAGTCGCAGTGATAATGTACCCTGCTCCCGTCTTCTTCCCTTGGGGATGAATGGGTCCCAAAAAATCTATCACACATTTCTCGAAAGGTTGTAGCATCATCTATGGGTTTAGAGGTAGCTCTTATCTTCGTGATGGCCTGTTAGTCCTTTGACACACATCGCACACCCTGCAATAGGCTTTGCAATGCTGATGGAGGGTTGGCCACCACAACCCTACGTGTAGAATCTTCTATGTGGTCTCTCTTCCTGCATAATGGCCTCTCGTAGCACTCCCATGAGCATCCACAAGGTTACTGCTCCTTTCAAACTCTGGTATATATCGTTGTAATACATCATTAGACCCCATTTTGTACAGATGTATGGTAATGAATGAAAAGTCTGTTGTATGCACCACTAACTCCTTTTTCTGATAGAGAGTGTAGCCTTCTGGGGCGGTTTCTATCGTTAGGAAGTGTATGATGTCTTCAAAGTGACCATCCACGATGAACAATACAAATAGTTACTTGTCAGGAAATCCCTCCTCCAAATTAGTGGGCTCTTCCCCTGTTTCGATGCGCGACAGATGGTCTAGTCCCACGTTCATTCATCCAGGCTTCACAATAACTTCAAAATCATATTCCTGGAACAATAACAACCACCTACAGATTCTGCCCCCCAACAAAGCTTTATTGACCAGGTATTTCAATGCAGAATGATCTGTATACATATTAAAATGTCCACCTAGCAAATAGTGACTAAACTTCTGGAGAGTGTATACCATGACTAATCCTTTGCGCCCGCTGGTGGAATGTTCTTCTAAGCCTGGATAAGCTCCTACTTGTGAATAATATAGGATGGTCCAATTCTCCTTTGCTAGCCTGTGTTAGTATTTCTCCCAGTGCTATACATGACACGTCTACATGGACATGAAACTCCTTTTTCCAATCCGGGAAGACTAAAATCAGCGCGATGACCACTTTTCCTTTCAATACATCCAAGTTTTTCTGACAGTCCTCATTCCAACAGAACGTGACATCCTTTTTCAACAACTTCTCCATAGGAACGGTGATTTGGGCATATCCCTTGATAAACTTCCTGTAATACCAAGTATGTCCCAAGTTTGCAAGCAACTATCTCACACTCCTCGGTGCCTCTAAGTTAAGTATCACTACGAACTTTGCGAGATCTACCATTAGTTCCTGTCTACAAACCACATGACCCAATAGAGTCCCAAAAGGAACACAAAAAGGTATTTCTTTAGATTGAGCGCAATCTAGTACCTCCAACAAGTATCTAGCATCAAGTGAAAACTTGCCACATGGCATTTCACCAGCCCAAACACAGTCCAATCATCAAAGTACACATGTAGAAACTTATAAATGAATTCTTTGAATGCAATAATGACTAGGCGTGAAAAAATCACAGGTGCATTCTTCAATCCGAAAGGCATTACAGTGTACTATAACATCCCCATTTAGTCGCGAAGGTCGTCTTGCTTCTATCTTCAGGCGTGATTTTGATCTGATGGTACCAAAAGAACCCATCAATGAAGGAGTACACTTCTTGGCCACCTACATTATCCAATACCTCATCAGTGAATGGAGTCAGGAAGGGATCATGTACACAAGTGTCATTCAACTTCCTGAGATCTACACATATCCTTATTTCATCCTTCTATTTGTTTTCCTGTACCACAATTGGGCTCACCCAATCAGATTCTTCTACGGACTTAATGATGTCTGCTGCGAGCATATTATCCAACTCTAAGTGGACCTTCTCCTTATACTTCAGATTGAGACGGTAAGTTTTTTTCTTAACCGTCTTCACGTTGGTTTTTAACGTGATCTCCATAATGCCTAGTTCTCCTATTATCCCCTTTAACTTCGTAAACTTGGTAGGGAACAAATCTTGGTATTTGTAGAGCAATTCAGTCACCTTACCTACCATTGCATCATCCCAATAATCTCCAATATTCATGAATTTGGGCTCCACCTCCGTACCAATATTTACCTGTTTCATTTTCAATGGCATGGTTATATCAAGATTTTGGATTTGCTATCCTTCAACTTCGCAGTGACCCTCGATTTTAGGGATATTAATCTTTCGTGGGTCCTCCTCTTCTTCTTTGACAGTCACATTATAGCGTTCCAGTGCGTAGCTCAGCTGAGTGGTCCAATCGAGTTGAACCAAATCCAAAGGATTCTGCAGTATCCTAAATATTGTTGTTTTAACTTCTTGTAGTGCTTCTTCAATACAGTCAAACCCGTCTTCGAAGCTGAACGTCATTATGAACCCTTCACGCATAATATCCCATTCACCTGTGCCATGATGGAGCTCTATCTCCAAGTACCAGTTCATTGGGATGACATCCAAGGTGTGACAGAACAAGTGCACCTATTCAGGTTGGGGCTTTGCTCCATAGGCCTAAGCCCATTTGGCTAAGTGTGTGCACAAATCATCCTTCCCGTCATACTTGTCTATCATTCATACATTCATCTTCCAAAAGAATGTTCTCATCATCTTCCTACACTCACACCAATCATCAAAAATACCCTTGTGCGTACCCCACCATCTCACAGGCATAGCACGCAGTGCCCACTCCAAAGCCTGGAAGTGCTGCTTCTCTAATACTTCCCTCTCAAATGCATCCAAAAACACATCCACACCATTCAAGCCATCATAAGTGGGTAGAGTTCTTACCTATGACGACACACAATGTAGCAATCAGGTCATCATGTTACAGCTTAGCATGGTTACTTCATGTAGCTAATTCTGCTAGCGATCCAGTTCTTCATCAGAGTATGAGATGCATGAACTCTCGCGATCCCATGTAATTCATCCATCCTGATGGGCCTATAAATTAGACATAAATTAAGGCCCATGCATCTAATTTAAAACATAAATTAAGTCCTATGACCATCATTCAGCATAATAAACCTCTCTTTTTGCATTAGATAATTTATTTTTAACTTTAATATATTGATTAGGAAGGTTTATGAATAACTGACTATTTGTGCCTAATAGTATTTATTTTTGTGGAATATTATGAGAATATTGGGCAAATTATGAAGAGTTGGAGGAGGAGATAATTTACAGACTTTTTCCCTACTACTGGAGGATCAATAATAAATAATACGTCAACATGATATTATGGAATTATGGCACAAATTCTGGAACTCCAATGATTGAGAAAATCTAGGAAAGTGTTCCACTAATCAAGGGAGCAGATCCACCAATCAAGGGAGCAGATCCACTAATCAAGGGATTTCGGTGGTGAAAACTTCCTCCATCCATGGGGAATGATTCTTAATCATTTTGTATAAGTAGCAAGTCAAATTTTCGTTTAGTGAATGATTGAGAAAATCTAGGAATGTGTTCCCCGCCATTTAATGCAAATTCCTAGTATTGGGGACTAGATCCACTAATCAAGGGATTTTGTTGGGGAAAGCTTCCTCCATTCATGGGGAATGATTCCTAATCATTTTGTATAAGTACCAAGTCAAATTTTATTCTAGAGAAAAAATTTCAATAGTATTATTGTGGAGAGAGCTTGTATTTTTGTAGCTCCATTGCAGTTCCTTGCAGGGATGTAATTTTATTGATGAAAATAATCAAGATTAGTGTCATGTTCAGCTTCTAAATCTTGTTCTCCTCCATAGTTCTATGATTTTCCTTGGGGTTGGCCATCCCAGGAACCTTAGAGCCCTTTTTTTATCATTTTCTTTCCTTCTTTTCATTGCTTATTCATATGCATATCTTGTTTTTGTTTCTTTCTATTTCTGCATTTAGAATTAATGATTTCTTGTTGTAGATTGGGTTAAATGGTTGATATAAGCTCTTTTTTAGGATCACAAGAATTATTTCATCCTTCAAAAAGCTTTGGAAGCTCATAGTAATCATTGAGTTGCTTGGATTAGTCTTCTTATTCCCAAATCTAGATTGTTGGACCTCGTTTTTAGCAAAGAACAATAAATTTCTACTTTTTTTAGAGCATCATAATGAGCTTCAATCAAATTGATTCCATTTGAATTAGATAAAAAAAAGCTAGTTCATAACAAAAATTATCCCATTGCATTTTCACTTGATTTGGTTAGGCATTTCTTAGATTTACTAATTCACTCGTTCTCAAATTTCTAGATTTTAGACTAGTAATGTTTTTTTTTTTTTGCATGGGTTAACACAGGTATTTTTGAGTGATTCCACTTGGAATAAGGACCTAAGAAATCCTAGTTAATAAAAAAAATTGTCTCGTCCAATTTTGATTTGATTTTATTGGTCATTAAACCCTCACCAATTTCATCATTTCACAAGGAAACTTTTCCAAGCTTTTTGAGTGAATCCATCCATCTCCCAACTTTGGTTTTGAGTTCTGAGTGATCCTGGGAATTTTCCCACTCCATTCCACCCATCACACACCTTTTCTAGGCCTCCCATCACCTCTAACACCTCACAATTTTTCTCTCGGTTGTATCCTGTAGGTTCACTGTAATTCCTACATGATCATCATGTAGGTTCACTGTAATTCCTACAGGATCATCCTGTAGGTTTCTAGTACAACTGTAGGTTTTCCTGAAATGGCTTTTTTTGAGGCCAAATTGAGAGAAAACCTCTAGGAAGTCACCAAAATCCTCCCAAGGGTCTCCCACACCATCCAACCATCTCCTAACCCTTCCATCCAACCTCCAACATCCTTAATTCACCTACTACATCACCAAAAGAAATTAGTTCGCATACTTGATTTTGCATGAAAAGAAAAAAAGACAAAAACATATTTATTTTAGTCCCTTTACTTGCACATTAGTCATGTTTAATGCTTCTTACTTCCATGCTTAGATAATAGCATTTGGTTCATAATAATTTCGCATTATTGCAAAGCATAGTTTCTTGGCAGGTAATTAGGAAATGGTGTGATTTAGCATTGAATTTTTGTCTATTTCCTTGTATTTTCTTTCTTGCAATAGGTTAAGGTTCCATTTCAAACATTTCATTTTTTACAATTAGTTTAGGATTTGACTTCACTACATGCACTCAATTACATCATGACAGCAAAGGAAGGACACATTGTACGAACCCCATGTTGATAATTAAAGTCAGGAGCCTTGGGAGTTGCAGCATTCTTGTTGCAATACCAAGGCTCATCACCTTTTTGTGCCATTTCTGGGGAGGTGTTGAAGTATGCATTGTTTTCTTCCCTAGTTGATTCATTTCTCTTTAATTTTTGCAAAAACAAAAAAATATTTTCATTAGGCATATTCATTTTCAAAAGTAGAAAATTTCATTGCATTATAGTTTTCATTCGATCATAAAAACAAAAACAAAATTATCCAACACCAACCCACCCCCCCATTTGATCACACGGTGTAGTAAGAGCCATATCACCATTCACTTTTGCAGGTAGAAGAAGAATATGGCGAATAATGTAGAAGAAATTGATGGTGATGATGACAATGAGGAAGATCATATCGGATTTCCCATTCAAGATACTGATGGAAGTGTGCACATGAAGAACTTCCCTCCATCTTTTCTTCAAAAATTTCATGGTCTAAGGTCAGAGGATCTAGAAACCTTTCTCTTTGAATTTGAGATTGTTTGTAGATCTTATGGTTAATTACTAAAGTCTCAAGAATTGAGATTTTTTCCGATAACATTGAAGGATATAGCTCTTAAATGGTTCATAAGTTTAGGGACTAATTCAATAAGATCATGGAATGATATGAAAAACATATTCCTAGAAAAATATAAGGATCATGATCTTAAAGAAGAAATCTTTAGAATGAATCGAAGAGAAGATGAGAGTCTAAAGGATTTAATAGATAGGTTCATGTATAATCTTAAGAGGGAAAAACTACATCATTTAGGATCCAACACACTAAAAACCCTCTTACTTAGAACAATTAGGGATGAGTGGATTGATCTCCTTAATCTCATAAGTAGAGGTGATGTATATCAATTATCATTTGAGGAAATTTATGAAACATGCCAACACATATCAAGAGGAAAATCAAGAGTAGGTAAATCAACATCAAGATTAGTAAGTCAAGCTAAACTTGGAAATTTGTTTGATGAATTTAAAAAAGAATTTCTTAGCAATCTAACCAAACAAGTAGAAATGTTAATAATACAAAATGATAAAAAATAAGATGTTTGTTTTGTCCATGCAGAATCGCATGATGTTAAATGTTTCTCCTCATTACCAAGATTGAAGGAAGTTCACCAAGAGGACAATGGAGCAAGTCAATTGCCAATGCAGCAATGTTATGTAGCTCTAAGAGGACCATGGCAACCTATTCAGCCTGATATGATGCAAGAGCCTAATTCACAATTTCAAGCTTATGCACATCCACCTCAAATTAATTGGAACACACCCTTTCCTTGGCAACATTGGCCATCTAAACCCAAAAACCAATCTTGGCAACAAGGTCGGCAAGGAACTCATTGGAGCCATCCACAATATCCTCGTTATTTTCCTCATTATCCTCCATACCAAACTCCATGTTATCCTTACCATTCACCTCCGCCACAACCACAACCCCATCCACATCCATCTCAAATATACACTCCTTGTAGAAAATCTGATGTAGGTTAACCCGATAATGCATTATAAATCAAAGCAGAATACTATAACCTACTTCTACTATCAATTTGTGGAAGCTTAAATATCGAGTTGAACAATATACCTAGAAGAAATCAATGCACAATACACATGAAAATATTTTGGGGAAAGCCTCAGCTAAAAACCCCACTATCTGTATTATTAGACAAGGTGGAAATACATTGGAATTATATAAATCCTTAGCTCTCATAGCTAGCCAACTCTCAGTACAACCCTCATAGATGCTCATAGGAAATCTTAGCTTCTCTCAAGCCTTCATCTCTGCCCTCCAAGCTCCTATGTCCTTGCGTGGATGATCACCTGATCTCACACACTGTCAGAACTATGCAATCCTAAAGGAATGATTCTTGACTGCATGCATGAGTTTTATTTATAGGAAAACACATGCAACTGATAGTACACTGTCCTTGACTTTAATATCAACTGGGTCTTTCTCAGAATAGACATGCATGAGTTTTTGATGAGGGAATCTTTAGTTAACTAGAGTACACTAGTTGAGTGCATGCATGCATCAACTGACTGTTAACTCTCTATTAGTTCCTAAAAAAGTTTGGAACTAATTTAACTAGACTTATCTCAGTAAACTAAGTTAACTAATTACAACTAAAATATAACTCAATCTTATCTCCTTAATTTAAGGGATAACTCTTGCATGACTTCAGAAAGATTTATAACTTGAATTTCTCCAACTAATTAATTCAAAATGAATTAATTAATTATTTCCAAGTAGTTGTTAAGACTATATTCGATTTTAATTCACAATTTAATTCAAGGACGAATTAAATTAGAATATTCTTGTTGCCACATTTCAACACTCCCTCTCAATAAGAAAGGGATTATCTGCCACCCTGATCCTGTCTTTATGGAACTCAAATTTACACTTTAATGATGCCTTTGTCAAAATGTCAGCATCTTGCTCCTCTGTCAAAATATACTACAGCAACATGATCCACCCATCATCAGCAGCTTGCTTTACCTTGTGAAGCCAATGGGAAATCACAACTAAAATGTTCTTCGGTCTTGGAACCACATCCCAAACACTGTTACGAACTATGGATTCATACTCCTCCACCATAGAATCAACCCAAATCAGCTGTTGCACTGCTTCCTAAGGAAGACAGTATCAACAAATTCCCCAACAAGGGCCATGTATCCAGTGTACCTCTCAGGTGATCTCCTCTGTCTACACTGAGAAGATGGTGCTCCCACATTCTCTCTCGCGTCCTCCAACAATCTGTCAGCTTCTCTTGTGTGCTTCTATCCATCTCTGGAAGACTCTGCTTGAGTGGATGTCTCCACTCTTGGAACCTCTGCATGCGGCTACTCCACATCAGCCTGAGGCTCCTCCTCCTTAGGAACAAACAGTTCCTCCACATCCTGTAGTTAGAGCTCCCTGTCAAGGGAAACTCGCATGGCCTTCTACTCATCAAACTTGAGATCTATGCCAGCCACTATCCTCTGATTGGTAGGAAAGTACACCTGATAGTTCTGAGGTGTATTAGTGTACCCCACAAGTATCCCCAACTCTGTTGTCAGTTCAAGCTTCTTTCGTGCATCCTTTGTCACATGGCAATATACCGATGAGCCAAAGATCCTGAAGTGACCCATATCTAGTCTCTTACCGAAGAAAGCTTCCTCTGGTGTCTTCATCCCAAGTATGCGATGCGGGTGTCTATTCTGCAAATAGACCGCTGTATTGCACGCCTCAACCCACAAGTGAAGTGGTAGACCTTGGTCATGTAGCACTACCCGTGCTGCCCCTACAATAGTTTTGTTCTTCCTCTCGGCCACCCCATTCTGCTGTGGGTTATGAGATACTTCAACTCTCGTTTAATTCCTTCCACTACACATAAGTCCTTAAACTCTTGAGAGACATATTCTCCACCGTTGTCGCTTCTCAAGGCCTTGGATCTTCTTCCTAGACTCTTTCTCGACCAAATCTTTGAACTCACTAAACTTTGTGAAGGTTTGGTCCTTCTTCTGCATGAAATAAATCCAGCATTTACGAGAATAATCATCAATGAAAATCACATAATACCTTTGCTTCACTATGGATTTTTTCGAGAATGGTCCACACACATCAGTATGAACTCACTCTAAGATAGCCTTTGCTCGACTGTCTCGATCATGAAAGGAAAACTTGGTGTACTTTCCCAAGGTACAACCTTTGCATGTGTCAACTTGCTCAAGTTTTAACCTTTGGGGAGTCCTGTAGATATCTGTTGCACTATCTTCAAAGCCCCATGATGCAAATGGCCCAACTGCCTATGCCACAACTCGCCAATGTGTTGGCTGTGCACCAATCCTTCTTTTGTACTCAATGTTGCATAGTCATCTACGTCTACTTGATAGAGATTGTTCACTCGAATCGCTATCCTCTTGGTCTGACCCATGCCTATGTGTCTTAGGAACACCTTTCCTTTACTAAATACAACATCATAGCCTTTGTCCTCCAACATCGCGATTGATACCAAGTTCTTCTTCAGTCCAGGCACATACTTCACACCTGTTAAGGTGAGAGGAGCTCCATGCTCCCTCTCAAAAGCAACCGTGCCCACTCCTGAAACACTATACCTTCCATCATCACCCATCTCTATGCACATCTTAAGTTCTTTCTCCTCCAAGGCAATGAATAAAATTTTATCATCGGTAATGTGGAATGAGGCTCCACTGTCAAGATACCAGACACAACCCATCATCGATGACACCATGCATGCGATGAGGGTAAAGTCCATTTCGAACTGAGAGGCTAATGCCTCACCTTTCAATCCTTCTGAGGATCACTTCTTGGACTTCTTTTATGGGCAATTAGTCACATACTGTCCCATCTCATGACAATTAAAGCATCTCACTTTAGACATGTCACCCTTCTTCCCTCCATGAGAAGAATTCGATTTGGAATGAGAATCCTTCCCCTTCCCTTTCCTTGCCTTACTTGCTAAGGCCAGATTTTCTTCATCGTCATTCTTGGATGAAGAACCATCTCTTGTGCTCCTCCTAATCTCCTGTTGCATATGATCCAACCACAATCGTTCCCAATCCGACAATCTCTCCCTTCCATTCACAAAGTCCTAGTATCTATTCCAACTCTTTGGAAGGCCAAGGAGAGTGAGGCTCACCATATCCTCATCGACAGTAGTTATTCCCATATTGCCAAGCTCATCTCTGCAGGTGGTGAGCTTGTTTATATATGTGGAAATAGTATCGCCCTTCTCCATCTTGATTCTTCGAAGCTTATCCTTGAGCACCAATTTCCTCTGGTAGAGGCCCTTCAATGTCTTCCACATTGAAAATGGAGTATCCTTCCCATGGAAAATCGAGACAATATGGTCTCGAACTCCCTCAAGGATGATCCGTCTCTCCTTCACCACACACTTCGTCCACCCAGCCAAATCTTGTGCATCAGTTGAAGCTGGCTTTGGGATTTCTTGATCAATGAATTCCTTCAAGTCATTGTCTTCTAATACAGCCTCCATTTTATCTTTCCATGCTATGTAATTCAAGATACGCTCCAAGGCATACTTGAGCCTTAAGCCATAGAACACCATTGGCCAACCTTAAAGTATGATATGAATTCGATTTGCACCTGCAACCCCGAACTTCAAACTTTGAATCCTCTTCTCAGTATACTATTCACGGCTCCAATATGGTGTAGAAAATTTCTACAAATCTAGCTCCGATACCATGTAGAAAATCTAATGTAGGTTAAGCCGAGTAGAATACTATAACCTACTTCTACTATCAATTTGTGGAAGCTTAAAGACCAAGCTAAAAAATATAACCAGAAGAAGAAGAATCAATGCACTATACACATGAAAATACTTTGGGGAAAGCCTCAAATAAAACCCCACTATCTGTATCATCATACAATGTGGAAATACATAGGAATTATACAAAGCCTTAGCTCTCACAGCTAGCCAGCTCTCATTAAAATCCTCACAGATGCTCATAGGAAATCTTGGCTTCTCTCAAGCCTTCCTCTCTACCATCCAATCTCCTATTTCCTTGTGATGTTCCTCTGGGATGATTCTCCTTTAACCAAGTGGAAAACTCATCTACCAAGTGGATGATCACCTAATCTCACACATTGTCAGAACTGCGCAATCCTGAAGGAATGATTCTTGACTACATGCATGAGTTTTCTTTATAGGAAAACACATGACACTGATAGTACATTGTCCTTGAATTTAATCTCAGCTGGGTCTTTCTCAGAGTAGACATGCATGACTTTCTGATCATGGAATCTTCAGTTAACTGGAGTACACTACTTGAGTGCATGCATGCATCAACTGACTGTTAACTCTCTATTAGTTCCTCAAACTGTTTGGAACTAATTAACTAGACTTAACTTAGTAAACAACGGAAACTAATTACAACTCAAATATAACTCAATATTATCTCCTTAATTTAAGGGATAGCTCTTACATGACTTTAGAAATACTTCTAACTTGAATTTCTTCAACTAATTAATTCAAAATGAATGAATTAATTATTTCCAAGTAGTTGTTAAGACTAAATTCGATTTTAATTCACAATTTAATTCAAGGACAAATAAAATTGGAAGATTCTTATTGCCACATTTCAACACTCCCACTCAACTACCTATACCACCATTACCAAACCCACCCATTGAGTTAGCTTAGCCCACTTACAATGTTGAGGTACAACACTTCCAAACAACTCCTCTTGAGCTCAATGGTATTCACCATAGATCAGGAAGGGTATTGCAAAAAAAGATATTATATTGATATCACTGAAGGACCACATCCAAAAGAAGAAGACTCAAAAGAGAAGATCAAATAACCATGGGATGCATTTGATGAAGAGAAAACAACAATATCGGAGAGTGAGAAAGCTCCCTCATGGTTACCATTAAATCATCCATGTATTCAAGAGATCAATCAACAAAAATAGGAAGACTTGAAGGTCATGGTAGAAGAAGACAAACAAGATTATCTAAATCAGCAAGTGGACCAGAGGCATCACAACTATATTGAAATATGGTTCCGGATAGTCACTAAGTTGCAGCATCACTCCCTTCCTCAATCATGCTTGATCTTTCAAAGTTAAATCATTTGGTCTCTGAAATCTAGGTACATGTCAAAACATACATTTCAAGCCTCCACATCATTTTGTCTGTTATCTTGATGTGCACATGACTCCATTGGAAGTATTCTTATACTTGAAAGTAATTTTTTTTCAAGTAGGGTAGGGTAGAAGAAAAAAAAATGAAAAATAAGAGAAAAAAAAAATCTAAGGTGAAAACCTCCTTGGAGGTGCCTCAAATTGGCTCATTGATTGAAAACCTCCATGAGGCGGTCAATGGGTTGAAAAAAAAAAAAACCGAAAAAGAAAAGAGAGAAAAAAGGAAGATCCTAGGTGAAAATCTCCTTTGAGGTGCCTAGGTAGACCTACTAGTTGAAAACCTCATTGAGGTGGTTAGTAGGCCTAGAAGAAAAAAAAAGAGAGAAAAAATAAAATAATCCTTGCTCCATGCATGCATGTACTCTCTAACATCTGCAAGCAATAAGAACAAGTTGGTACCAAAAGGAAAATTGGTCAAGCCTAGTCAAAAGAAGTCAAACTTTGAATTTCTCCTACTTTGCTCAAATGCTCCAACAAAGCTAAGGCCATGCCAATCCATCACCCTCATCTATTTTCACCATCCACCCATCATTCTCAAGATTCTACCACTCATTTTCCATATTGTCCTAAAAAAGTACAAGATGCTCTATTTTACCACTGGATACAAAAATACATAGAGCAAAAATTTGTTTTTTTCTAGAACTTGAAAACCACGCATACATTTGCTAAGATTTTTTAAGGTGAGAGGCATATGGATGATGGTAACATGCTCAAGCAATTTCAACAAATTCTAGTGCAGAGTTTTCAAGCAATTGGCCTCCATCATTGTCAGCCAGTTTTTCATTTTCTCAATATTTGTGCATCCATTTACAAATATATTTCATGGGAAGATGCATATGGATGATGATAACATGCCCAAGCAATTTAAGAAAATTCCAATGCATGGTTTGTAAGAAATTAGCCTCCATCACCTTCAACCATTTTTAGCTTTTCTCGTGATCTATGCATCCATTAACCATAATGTTTCTATGGGGAGGTGCATAATGATAATGGCAACATGTTCAAAACGCTTCAGCTCAATCGAGTCTATCGTTTGGGAGATACAGGCAAAACAAGTCATTGTCTTGTAAACCTATAGGATACAAAAAAACACCTACAGGATTGGCAGTGAGCAGTTTTAAAGGAGATCCAGAGGTCAAAGAAGCTCCTACAAAGCTTAGTAGCAACATCAGGATCATCAACATCACCATCCAACACCTGCACATCAACATCAACTCATTAGCAACATGCATGTCTCTCCAACAACCATGAGGTAGGTACAGGTATGCAATATTCTTGAACTCTTTTCTTGAGCATATTATAGTTATAAATTTGTTGCCAATGCATGATAGACGAGGTTTTATAAGCTAAGGATGGGTCAACAGTCTCAACCGCCTTCAACTATTTGATTGCAGCTCACTCCTTCACTCATGCAATGTTGAAAAGTCAAATTATGAAGGGTGATGATTTCAAGGAATGAGGGCCACAGTTAAAAGAAGAATTTTTTGCAAAGACAAAGGTCACCACAACACTCCAATCCCTCCATCCACTTCATATTCACTATCTATTCATATTCATCAATCCCATTTCATTCTTGAAAAAAAAAACAAAGAGAGCATCCTCTCCATTTTCATGAAATTTCCATTTGCAGGATAGCAAGAAGGATGGTCAAAGAGCAAAGGAGGATCACAAAGAGACCCTTGTCACTCACATTTTTATTTTATCACTCATTACCATTCATTCCTCCACCATTTATAACATTTTTTCCACTCCCTTACTTCAGTTTACAAAGGGACTGTGTTTTCTACAGGATGATCCTATAGGAATTACAGTGACCCAAAAATCCTACAAGAGGTGTCAAAATGGTAGAACGAGGTAGCAGAAGGTTGATAAGGGTGTGGAAGACCTTGAAAAACTAAAAAAAATATTCAAGAACTCATCTTGAATAAGGGCAAGAAAGCAAGCTTATGGTCTCAAGAAACAATGATTTTTCTTTGAACAAATATGTTTTTGGGCTTGTCCTTGTAGAGCCTACAACCAAGATTCTTAACGCATTAGAGAGAGGCCACCAGGGTCATGGATGAGGCACAATGAGGTCACTAAGTTGCTCAGAGGATGAGCAACACTTTCAGCAGGGGGGTATGATGGGCCTCTAAATTAGACATAAATTAAGGCTCATGCCTTTAATTTAAAACATAAATTAAGGCCTATTACCATCCTTCAGCACATTAAACCTCTCTTTTTTGCATTAGATAATTTATTTTTAACTTTAATATATTCATTAGGAAGGTTTATGAACAATTGACTATTTGTGCCTAATAGTATTTATTTTTGTGGAATATTATGACAATATTGGGTAGATTATGAAGAGTTGGAGGAGGAGATAATTTAGGGACTTTCTCCCTACTACTGGAGGATCAATAATAAATAATAAGTCAACACGATATTATGGAATTATGGCACAAATTCTGGAACTCCAATGATTGAGAAAATCTAGGAAAGTGTTCCACTAATCAAGGGAGCAGATCCACCAATCAAGGGAGCATATACACTAATCAAGGGATTTCGGTGGTGAAAACTTCCTCCATCCATGAGGAATGATTCTTAATCATCTTTTATAAGTAGCAAGTCAAATTTGCGTTTAGGGAAGGATTGAGAAAATCTAGGAATGCGTTCCCCGCCATTTAATGCAAATTCCTAGTATTGGGGACTAGATCCACTAATCAAGGGATTTTGCTGGGGAAAGCTTCCTCCATTCATGGGGAATGATTCCTAATCATTTTGTATAAGTACCAAGTCGAATTTTCCTCTAGAGAAAAAATTTCAATAGTATTATTGTGGAGAGAGCTTGTATTTTTGCAGCTCCATTGTAGTTCCTTGCAGCGATGTAATTTTATTGATGAAAATAATGAAGATTGGTGTCATGTTCAGCTTCTAAATCTTGTTCTCCTCCATAGTTCTATGATTTTCCTTGGGGTTGGCCATCCCAGGAACCTTAGAGCCCTTTTGTATCATTTTCTTTCCTTCTTTTCATTGCTTATTCACAGGCATCTCTTGTTTTTATTTCTTTCTATTTCTACATTTAGAATTAATGATTTCTTGCCGTAGGATTGGGTTAAATGGTTGATGTAAGTTCTTTTGAAGGATCAAAAACATTATTTCATCCTTGGAAAAGCTTTGAAAGTTTATAGTAATCATTGAGTTGCTTGGATTAGTCTTCTTATTCCCAAATCTAGATTGTTGGACCTCCTTTTTAGCAAAGAATAGTAAATTTCTGCTATTTTTTAGAGCATCCTAACGAGATTCAATAGTATTGGTTCCACTTGAATTAGATCAAAAAAACATTTTAGTTCATAACAAAAATTACCCCATTGAATTTTCACTTGATTTGGTTAGGCATTCCTTAGATTTACTAGCTCACTAGTTCTCAAATTTCTAGATTTTCGACTATTAATGTTTTTTTTTTTTTTTGCATGGGTTAACATAAGTTTTCTTGAGTGATTCCACTTTGAATAAGGACCTAATACATCCTAGTTAATAAAAAAATTTCCCATCCAATTTGGATTTGATTTTCTTGGTCATTAAACCCTCACCAATTTCATCATTTCACAAGGAAACTTCTCCAAGATTTTTGAGCGAATCCATCCATCTCCCGACTTTGGTTTTGAGTTCTGAGGGATCCTAGGAATTTTCCCACTCCATTCCACCCATCACACACCTTTCCTAGGCCTCCCACCACCTCCAACACTTCACATTTTTCTCTCAGTTGTATCTTGTAGGTTCACAGTAATTCCTATAGGATCATCCTGTAGGTTTTCCTAAAATGGCATGTTTTGAGGCCAAATCGAGAGAAAAGTTCTAAGAAGTCACCAAAATCCTCCCAAGGGTCTCCCACACGATCCAACCATCTCCTAACCCTTCCATCCAACCTCCAACACCCTTAATTCATCTGCCACATCACCAAAAGAAATTAGTTTGCATACTTTATTTTGCATGAAAAGACAAAAAGACAAAAACAGATTTATTTCAGTCCTTTTACTTGCACTTTGCAGTTAATTAGGAAATGGTGTGATTTAGCATTGAATTTCTGTCTCTTTCCTTGTACTTTCTTTCTTGCAATAGGTTAAGGTTCCATTTTGAACATTTCATTTTCTGCAATTAGCTTAGGATTTGACTTCAGTACATGCACTCCATTACATCATGACAACAAAGGAAGGACACATTGTATGCCACACATATAGTACCGACACCTCTTAAGTTTGTACGAACCCCAGGTTGATAATTAAAGTCAGTAGCCTTGAGAGTTGCAGCATTCTTGTTGCAATACCGAGGCTCATCACATCTGCGGACTCACCCAATCTTGGTCTCACGATGTTATTTTATATATGCAATCCAATCGTCATCGCTTTCCTCATCGCGGATTGGTTCAATATAGTGAGATCCTTCAGTGGGATCTAAGGGTACTATTACATGAAGTGATTTCTTTTCAAATATCATATTTCACTTCTTTAGTTTGATTACCCTATTCATGTCATTAGCCCAATAAATGCCAAGGAGCACAGGGTAGGGGTTGCTATAATCCACAATTTCTATCACTTCAAAGTAAGCCAATGAGCTTGCACCTTCAATGTATACAGTTACTCCTTGCAGTTGTCCCATGGGGATGATATTCTATTGATTTTCCATCCTTAATTGAATCGGAGACCACTGCAGTGCAGGTCTCCCCATCTGCTCCCAAGTCTGCTTTGGTAAAACATTCACGTCTGACCCCAGATCAAGAATAACCTAATCCATTTCATATTCTCCTATCTCCACGGTGATTCTCATCTCACACCCTGTCCTTGCTTTATGCTTACCAATATTTCATACCACGCGTGGTTCACCCGGAGTATTTCCGGCGCATCTATTTTTAAGTCCCTGTAATCCCTTCATAGCCTTGCTATTGCGCAACAACTTCATGCAGGTCTATAGAAAGGTTGTAAGCATAGAAAGGTCCATTTCCTATTTAGGCTTATCCCAACTCCCTAAGGTAGAGGCCTCAACGAAGCTCTTCTTTGCTTCCATGAACATTCTGCGTGTGCACAACAAATCAAATTCAGCCTCCTTCGTAGGAGCTTTGTGAACCCATGCGCTGTCTTTAGGTTGTTTCCCCTTATCATCGCCCATTGCAATTCCACTTTGGAGCACTATATTCACATTCGTATACTCTTCACGAGGCTCAACCCTTATCATCTATAGGTTCTGAGTCAGTTGTGGTGGTAACACCTCTTTGTCGCCTATCCTTGCTATCAGTGTAGGACAGTCCTCCATCTCATGATCAAACTGAGTGAAATATTTGCATGATGGATGTGTTGGGTTAGTGCATTCATAGGCATAGTGTCCTGGTCCTATGCAATTGTAACAGATCAGTTGTCCCCAATCTCTACTAGGTCCTCCTCTGCCTCAGCCTCGTCCATGCCCCTGAAAACCTGTTCGCGCCATCCTAGTGCTCTGGTAAGGGGGTCACATTTATGCCTGAACTCTATAGGTGGGTGTTTTGTCCATCATCAATTCGTAACTTTGGCAGTTGTTCTCATCATGCCCTACTGACCTGTAGAAGTTCCAAAACAGTTGTTGCGGTGTTTGTACAAACTTCTACAGCAAATGACAATTATCAGTTGTATGTTTCCTTGCTACCTAACATATAGAGCACCACAACATAGGCCCCACACTCGGTCCTGCTTGGGATTTCAACCTCAAAGGCATTAGTCCTCCTCCTGCAATATAGTTCGCAAAGATTGGGCAGTGGTCTTTGTCATGCCCCTGACCTTTACATTTCAGGAACCATATCTCTTCGCATGCCCTTGGTCGAACTGTTTTTTCTTGCTTCAAACTTTTCATTTCAAGTAAGATATTTTGCAACTGCGCATGGATTTGATGAACCCCCAGATTCGGATCTTACATCGGTGTTTCATGCCGTATTATTGCAATCTCCAAGGCCTCTACCTGAGTCGTAATCTTCTATTGTGATAGTGCAACCCTTAGGTGAGGTAGGAGCGAAGTCACAAACCATTCGCGGTGTTGTCCATCTGTTAAGTTCATATTAGCTTCGCAAATTTTACACTTCAATCTCTAATCCAATTCCCAAGGTGCCTCACCTGGTTTCATTACGATTTCCTTGAACCCCACAATTAATTGTGCCTAAGATTTAGGCCAACTGAATTCTTCAGTGTAGTCTGGATCTCCGCCAATCTCATGTTAGGGTTATCATTAGAGTACTTGATGTACCAAGTTAGCGCATGATCATGTAAAGCACTAACTAATGTTTCCTTCTTCATGTGATCGTCTGTGATGCCCTGAGATTCCCATACGGCTTTTACGATGAACTAGAACTAGTATGGGTCCTCATTTCCCAAGCCCTTAAACAAAGGAAACTTCACAAAATTTGCCATGTTGAACTACGATAGAGGTGGTGGTGGTGTGGGTGAAGTCGCAGGTGACGGTGGTGAAGTTGGAGGTGGTGTAGGTGGAGGTGGTAGTCGTGGGAATCCTTGTTTTATTAACTGAACTGCACTTCACGGAGAAGCCTATGCTACTCCATTCCTCGTCACCCAATGGAGATGAAACCAGTGGGCTATATTTAGGATTCTTTCTTCCTTTGTTCCTGTATGCCTTTCCACTTTGCGTAGCTTCGAACATCAAGTTAGTCGCATAACCCTGTTTCACACAATAACATCTTAATCTAGGTATTTAAAGACTTAAAGTACTTACCTCATAGACCTTTCAAAAAGCACCGCTCTACCTTGTTGTAACTAACTGAGGTATTGACCATGAATTCAGTTACAAATCCCCCTATGATACAATCGAGCCAATGATCAACAACGCAAGTCATCTTATCCTTAAAGGCTTCCAGTCTCTCTACTAGCTTCGGGGTCTAGACAATAGGACCGTCAAGCCTCCACCTCCCTTGGCTATCTTCTAGCTTCGCGATCCACTAGTATAACTCGACTGGAAAGGAACAAAAAAGGATCTCATGGATTTCTATATAAAGGTACCTATCTAGCCATTGTTCCTTTGTCAGCCATGGATTTCTATTCTCCTTCACCGCAAATTCGTGGATCTTCCTATCCAACCAGTCTTCGACCTCTTTCTTAGTTGGATTCCAGTGATATGACATCACACATCTCTCATACAGATTCCGGTCCCGGCAATGGAACCATTTGTTGGTTTCGTGGGGCCTAAACCAGGTTCAACGTAAGTTAGCCAAACAAATCCCTACACTACTAGCCCTTTCGGCATCAACCTGCGGAGCGTGGACTGAAGTCTCACCCGAAGCAGTATGGGGGGATGCTAGAACCAAGTTTCCTCACTCGAAGATGGTCATGATGTCCGTTTATACCCTCAGCCCCTACTCTCATGCAGGCTGCTAAGTCTTAGGGCTTTTTCAGTCTACCCTTTATTCCACCTTTCAGTACCTCCGTGAAGGTGTACGATTGAACTTTGCACAACCCTAATCTGTGATCCATGTACTTTCACGTAGCTATGATAGCGTATTGTATAGTTTCCCAAGTTATCTTAAGTGTTTTACTTATCTTACTAATTAATCATAGTTAGCGTTGCATAAACTGATGTCCTTACTTGCGTTTAATTAACCAACACAATCACATATATTCACGCATCACATGAACATTGTAAATTAAACCCAAAACACAATATAATCAGATGCATTAACAATAAATAAATACATAGTAAGTGTAGAATACTTCTCTTTATTGATATCTTTAAGTTAATACAAACTCTATCCACCCTACGTAGACAGCTGTAGGGGTCCCAACACTCAGCTGCAGACTTCCACCCTAGGCCTCTGCACACTCAGCTCCAGAGCCTCTACCTACGCTAAGACCTGAAACACTTAGACTTCTCTACCAAGACTCCAATGCTTAATTCTTCACTTCATTCTTCGCTACCAATTACTTAGAGCTTACTTACTTAGCTCCTTTTTATACAATGTCATGGTTCACGGACCATGGGTGGATCTTTACAGTCGACTTTACATTTTACAAAATAAGGGCAGACAACCCTTTATGACTCTTGACACCTTCATGCTCCATGACCACAAAATGTGGAGACTTTACAACTTTATTACAAAATTGTCCCAAAACATGGGCTTTTAGCCCCAAAACTACCTATGGGGGAACCCATTCCGAACATCCATATGCAGAAGAATGCTGAGATGTTTGAGGAAAAATGGATATATATGCTCAATACGGTGGTATCCTGTGGAAAATATTTCAATTGGGAAAACATATTGTCATCTGAGTTACAACATCATGTGGGGTAGGAAAAATCATCTTTGAGGGTGAATTGGGCTCCAATATTCTATATGTCTGCATCTCTAAAAGATGGAGTTTGTGCATGATATTCATTCCAAGGAATGTATTGGAACTGGACCACACATGACAAGTTCCTAGTTTGCTTTCACTATAAAGTGTTGTCATAATCAAGCTTTAGAGGCACATATGACATATTTGCTGAGAACTTCTTTTCAATTATTTTTCATATGATATTTGATATCTATCCTCCTTGCATCACTGATCAAGTGAAGCAGTCACTATGGGATGTCATGGATTGGTTTGTAGCGAGTGGGGGTACATACATAATATGTTTTGGTTGTCACATATCCCCTCATATCAAGTCTCGATATGTGACCAATTAGATGGTCATGCAGGAAGTAGCGAATCAATTAGATAAGGGATTGTAAGGAGTTATTTAGAGGAGGATGAATGCCCCTTAGCCCACCTTCCCTTTGAGGATCATACTATATGATCTAAAGAACCATAAGGGGGCAGCGATAAAAATACAAGATCTGGATCATCTACACTTCACAACTAAGGACTTACATGGATATGATCCTGTTATCACTCTAGGAAACTCTCCTAGGTTATAGATCGGAGATGCCTGGTAACATATAATCTTCAATATTGTTCTCTAAACTATTGGGTAAAGGATGGTTTGGATCAAGTTAGATAATCATTTCAGCTCTGTTTTCACTCAATGCATGCATGAACACTCTCACCAATGCAAGGCTTTAGACTACTGATGCTCAATAAGTTATAAACTCAAGGGATAGATGGAGAATACTGACTATACCAACAAATTGCATACATAAACATACATCAATGGCTAGCTACAGGCAGCAAAAGAGAATATTGACTGTACTGGCAGATGCATATATGACCACATATGCATGGCTAGCTATAGGCAGCGAAGAAGCTTGCAAATCTAATATATCAAAGTAGAAATAAGATGATAGTTATCTAGCCTTAGACACAAAAAAAACATGAACAAACTGTTTAAGTGCAGACATAGAACAACAAAGAGAATGGACATTGAACATATAATGGAAAAATAAGCTTATATTGCTAGAATGAAGATGAGAAGCTTGAATGAGCAGAGGAGGAATAATCTCCAAAAGTTGAACCCCTATTACATCTTACTCTCAGTTATTTATAGCTTGTTTACAATGCTCCTGAGCTCTAAGAGGCTCAAAGTCTTAATCTGTCTGATATGCATTGCTAAGTGATTTGATGCCCTCTAGGCAAGCATGGGAGCAGATTTTTCTGCTTCTGACAGTAGAGTAACCACTTTCAGATATTTTTGGTGGCTTGTTGCACTGTATGGGAGGTTTCCTGTGCCAGAGATGCTCCATAATGTTTGTTGGTGTGGCTGTTGCGCTGTCTGAGCTCCCTGAACTTTCTGTTTTGGGTTGCAGCGTGTTGTGGCCCTTCTCTTTCCCTTTTTAGGCTCTGTTTCCTGGCAAATTGTCTCCTGGGCACTGTTATATGGTGAAATAGGTCACGGGGCCTTTGTGTTTCCCTTTAAACTACAAACAATCACTGTTTTGGTTATAAACAGCGAAAACTATGCAACACTGATAAATCCCGCCAATATCTATTCCTTTTGAACTTTAAAACTCCTTAAACATGGCATATGTATCTATCGGGTCCACCCTTTGGGTCGTTGTCACCTATCACAGATGGCTTGGTCCCTTTGTTCCCTTCGTATTTTTGCAATATGGCAAAAACCTTAAAAAACATGAAAAACCGACCTTTGTGGACCTGAAAATATATATATATATATATATTTCACCTCTGAAACCCATCGGGTCTGCCCTTGTCGCTATCGCAAGTCGCTTTTGGCTTATTCCCTATGTATTTCGTTAAACACGAAAATACACAAAAGTCATTGAAAAATGGCTTTTACTAGAACTGAAATATTATATAATATCGTTCCCGAACCCTTTCGGGTCCGAGCTTTTATCGCATCAGCATTGCCCAAGGCTCCCTTTGTATTTTTGCTATATAATGAAAATACGTGACAATACATTAGAACAGCCTTCCCGCAGATCTCAAATTTTATATATTTCAACTCCTAATGCTGTCGGGTCCGGTTATCGGGTCGCCCATATATCTGTGCAGAGGCCCTGCCCCTTGGTTGGCACCATAATGATATTGCAATGTGATAAATCGCAATCGCATGTTTCTCATTCCCTGGGTCCTTTATATAATATAGCATTGCTCCCCACCGATGCGACCCATCGATCCGATCATCGGTGATCGCTGATCGACGAGTCATGCACCCAACTTCAAACTGTCCCTTCTACTCAGCCGATTGCGATTAGCCACTTAGATCTGGGCCATTAATTGGCCAGATCTAATGGCAGTTGTGCGTTACCATGTTTATGCTTTTAATACTTTGTTTTTTCACTATTTTGGAGTGTTTTAGCCTCCCGATAGTGTATTTCCGCCCTTCCAAGGGCTCTCCTCTTACACCGATTTTGACCCTTGGATGATTTTTTATCAAATGCTAAAGATTTCAAGAGCATATATGGATCAAATTTTGGGCCTTCTGCTAGCGAGGCTAACACTGGCTCCTTCTGGGGATGAAATCCTCCTTGTGAGGTTTCAAGGATCATAGATTAATGCCTTTCCTATAAAACACAAATTAAATCTTCCTTCTAGTGTTCCATTGGGAATGGAGTCTATTTTGTAATGAAATAAAACTGGAAAAACATACTTACAATGACAAGGCTTTAAAGCCTTAAATGAAATAAAGTTTCAAGAACCGCCCATTTACTGGGCTACCAAAAGTATCTCCTCCTTCCAGACTGTGTAGAATGAATGTATTTTTCTGCTGAACTTGAGTGATGACAAAAGGACCTATCCATAAGGATCCAAACTTTCCATGATTACCTCTCTTTTCCTTAAATGCATCCCACTTAAGCACCCAATCACCAACTTGGAAATTGTCCACTTTTGCCTTCCTTCCAAAGGTTTCTTTGATTTTCTTCTGATGAGCTTTTTACTTCTCAACCAACTGCTCTCTAATCTGCTATAGTTCAACTAGGTTATTCATTCTTCTTAGCATGTCATTTTCTTCATCTTGTTCTTCTTGCAAGAACTTAGCCACAGGGAGAATCAGCTAGATGGGGAAAACAATATCAACACCATAAACCAATTTAAATGGAGAATTCCCTATGGATTTTTTGATAGTAACTTTGTCAGCCCATAATGAAAACTTCAACTTGGAATCACAGCTCTTTTTGTTGTCCTCTAACAGTTTTTTGATTACCCTTACCAGACTCTTATTGGATGATTTTGCCAGGCCATTGCCTTGAGGATAATATAAGGTATAATGCACCACTTGAATGCCCATGGGTTCAGTCATGTCCATCAATTCTTTTGCCTTGAAGGCTGCTACATTATCAGTGACCAGTTTGGTTGGGAAACCAAATCTGGTGACAATATTCTCATTCAAGAACTTTATGATAACTTGATGATTGACATTCTTAGTGGGTATAGCCTCAATCCACTTGGTGAAATAACCAGTGGCTACCATTTGTGTTGGCCACTGGAATGTGGGTTAATATCACCTATAAAGTCCAAGACCCACTGTTGGAAGGGACCATTGACATGTATTGGCATCAAGGGCAGAGACTTTAGTTGTTGTCTTCCTGCAAACCCCTAACACTTGTCACAAGCTTTCACAAAAGAAAAGACATCAGAGAATAGAGTAGGCCAATGATATCCAGCCTTCAAGATTTTTTGAGCTGTGGTTTTCCAATAATGATGCCCTCCACAGATGCTAGAATGGAACTGGTGTATAACTTCCACATATTTTTCTTTATCTAGAGATCTCAAGAGGATTCCTAATGGGTCTTTCCAATAAAACATATTTTTATTTATGCAGAATTTGGTTGATCTGAGTTTAATGGCATGAGCTTTACTTGAGCTAAGCCCTAGAGGGACTTCTAGCTTTTGCAGAAAATGAACTATGCTATGATATCATTCACATGTGGCTAGATTTTTAGCCAAAGACTGATTCTTCTTTTGCTCCTCTATTCCTCCCTATGTCTGATCATCATCTGAACTTAGACCCGTTAGTTTATGTCTAACAAGCTGCAATTTTCTTCAGCCATAAGTTTAGCCAAGCCCTGGCCTTTGAAAAGCTTAGTGGTCTTCACCTGTATGTTAAATTCTATGAAATTTTCAATCCATTTAGCTCTCTTCCCATCAATATCTGGCTGCATTAAGACATATTTTACTGAGGCTAAAGGTACATATGCAACCACTTTGGAATGCAGAATATAAATTATGAATTCTTTTAAAGATTTTATAAGAGCATGATCTTGTTTTTCAATAAGGTCGTACCTTAGTTTAGCATCCGTTAGAGTCTTGCTAAAAGGGGCCACAGGGTGCTCTATGCTTTCATCATTTTTCTGCAACAGAACTACTGCAAGTGTATCATAAGAGGCAAAAGAGAAGATACAAAACTCCTTAGTGTAATCTGGGCTAATTAGAGTGGGAGCTTCCATGATGGCTTTCTTGATGGCTTCAAAAGAGCTTCTTGAAGCATCTGTCCATTTTCTTTCTGATCCTTTCTTCAGCATGGAAGTGATGTGCTTTACAAGCTCTACAAAGTTTGGAATGAACCTCTTTACAAAGTTAATCTTACCTAGGAAGGATTGAATGTCCCTTTTTGACATTGGGATGGACAATGTCGAAATGGCTTGAACCCATGTTGGATTGATTATTACACCCTTAACATAAACAATATATCCCAGGAGTTTGCCTTCTTCGAGAGCAAACTATGACTTCTTTGGGTTCACTGAAATTCCAAATTGTTTGCACTTTAGGAAGACCTTCTTCAAATGCTGTAAATGGACTTTGTGGTTGTTGGAGAAGACTATTATGTCATCAAGATAAATAAGGACAAACTTGTCGTTCTCTCCCACAAAAGCTATGTCCATGGCCCTCTAAAGTAGCCCCAACATTCATCAGTCCGAAAGGCATCATGGAGTACATGAAAGTGCCCCAAGGAGTAGTGAAGGTGGTCTTTTCCTGATCTTCAGTATGTACAATGATTTGATTGTAACTTGAAAATACATCTAAGAAAGACATGGCTCTAGTCCCTGAAACTCTTTGCACCAAGTGTTCCATCTTAGGCAGGGGATAGTTATCTTTTTTAGAGCACTTGTTCATATTTCTGAAGTCAACACAAAGCCTGATTTCTCCAATTTTCCTTCTCACTACCACAAGGTTAGCTATTCATTTTGAATACCTTAGGGGAATTATAATTTTGGCATCCAACATCTTCTTGATCTCTTTCTCAATCAAAGGTAATAAGAGAGGGCTGATAGGTCTTAACTTCTACTTAAAAGGGGTGGTATTCTTTTCCAGTGGAATCTTATGATGTATGATGTTTGTATCATAAGTTTTAAGATCATTGTATTTCCAAGTAAATATATTAGCAAATTGCTTCATGAGGGCACGATACTCAAAATTCTGGGTAGAAGACAAATGAGTGGACAGACTGATGAATTTTGGATGGGCTAGGCTCCCTATATTATGTTTACAGATAGCAGACTCATTCTTTTTTTTGTCGGTTTATAAGGCACATCATTATGATCAAAAATATTCTCTAGAGGCACCAATCCCTTTGGTATGTGATTACTAGGCATCTGGATGATGCTTCCTTGGCCAATTTCGCATTTTACCTTGGACTGGACACATTCTTCCATGGTTTCATTTTCTTGGTCGATGTGCATTTCAACAAATTCCTCAATGACTTGTAAAAACCTGTTAATTTCCTCATCGTCTTCAAAAAATATCCAATATTTGACATTGTTAGGTAGAGACAGTATTTATTTTACCTGAACTTCATATGTCAATTTAGGAGGCAAGGGAGGAATAAACGTGCTAGCAGACACAACAAGGGAGTCAACAAGCTGATTCTTCATTCTTGGAATATAAGAAATACTAAAATCATTAAAAGAATCTTGGAGCCTCCATAGCTCATCTCTGTATGCTTTTAGCCTTGGATGCTTAGCTTGGAAAGTTTTATTGACCTATTGAATAATGAGGTCTACATCCTTAAACACTTTCAAGCATTTGATACCCATTTCTTTAGTAGTGTTTAAGCCCGAAATCAAAGCTTCATACTCTGCTATGTTTTTTGTGACCTGAAAGGTTAATTTGAAAGGTAAATGAATGTATTCCTATGTTGGGGACACAAGGACTACACCTGCCCCAACAGCTTCCTTAGAGCAAGCTCCATCAAAGAACATGTCCCAAATCTATGGGCCTTCTTCCTCAACAATTTGGCAAACTATTTTTTTAAGCTGCATGGTGGCCAACTGGGATTCTTCAATATGAAGAATACATGCTCCAAAATCAATGTCAACATCATAAATGGGATGATTGGCAGGATTCTTTTCGTCATTTATTATATAATCCAACTGAGCTTCTCTGTATAATCTCTTAATCTCACCTCCGAAAACTGGGACAATAGCATAGGACATATCATTTTGTAATGATCCACCTAATCTCTTGATCCAACCCCTGGAAAGTAACATGCCAAACTTGGGGTGTAGATTTGCCACCACAATATCCGTCATCATGCTTTTCATAGGCAACTGAGACAAAGAGATGGCTAGGTCCTTGATTAACCCCAGGAATTTCACGAGTCAAAAGAAAATAGGTCATGATAAGGCTTGGTGATGTCCAGACCCAACTCATCCATGACAACCTTAGGCATTAGATTATGGTTGGCTCCAGTGTCTAGAAGGCAATTGTAAAGGATTTTATGATGAATAGTCAGAGAGACATAGAATGATGGGGAGTTTTCTTCACAGTTTTCAACCATTGGGCTGAGAATAATAGTTGGCTTCTCATCTTGCAGAATTACATAGTCAATGGAGGCTTGGATGGCTTTATGCTCAAGGGCCTCGAGGATGGATATTTTGAAGGAATCATTCTTAACTAGTTCAATTAGAGGCATAGGTATTCTTATCTTCTGGATTTTTGATTGAAAACTGAAAGGAGAAGGAGACTTGTCAAGGCCTCTTACCTCATTAGCTATAGCTTTGAGGATGATGGGATCAACAACTAGTTGTTTTTTCTTATTAGCTTGTTGTACTGCAGGGACAATAGTTCTTTGAACAGGAGTTTCCTTGGTATTATTTATCTTTGACCTCAAATTATATCTTTGTTTATCTACAATTTGTAGAATAGCTTTACCATCCCATTCTTGGCTGATCTAGTCATTGCATAATGACTTTTCATAGGTAGCTGAGGTAAAAAAGGAAGCATTGCCTTTGTCTTCCAGACAATGGATCTCATCATCTTCTTTAAACTACTCTTCTTCCATGACTACATTTTGAAAAAGAGCCTTGACCCTTTGGTCTTCATTAGCATCTTTGTTTCTTTGCAAAATCTGCAACTGCTCATTTGTTTTTCTATAAGGATTTGGATTTAGATTTCTAGGAGCAAAGGTATTAGGCACTCTTCCTTTCCTTGGGTGCTTCTCAACCTTCAATTTGGAGATTTCAGAGGCTAATGACTCGATCATTTTTGTCATTTTATCTATCTTAGGATCAGAGGATGATGAAGACTCATCCCTCTATCTTCTTCTATCAACATTTCCCTTGAGCTTCTCTGTAGCCATGATGTTTGATTCAACTTCCAAGGCTACATCCTGCATGTCAGCCAAAGTAGCACATCACCTTTCTCTCAACAGTAGGCAGAATTCAGAATCAAAAGCACTGGCATAGGTGAGTTTAGCAGAGGTAGTAGTGGGTTTTACTTCAGCTGGTATCTTGTTGTACATACAGTTAAACCTCTTATTAAAATTAGACAGCAGCTCACCATTTTCCCTCTTTAAGTTCCCAAACTCAGTGTGGAAGTAGAGGAGATCCTTCTTATCCCCCCAATGCTTTAGGAATGCATCATCTAAAACTTGAATATTTGTTATAGATCTTGGGATTATTTCTCTGAAGCATTTTCTAGCCTCTTCATCTCAGTTTTGGACAAAGACTCTCATCCATGCATCATCTTCACTAATGTCTAGATTATTCTCATAGCTATAGAATGACTCAAGATGTTCTTCATTAGTAACACCTTTAGTGCCAGTGAACTTAGGCCTATATTTTTGATATTCTCTAGTACGCATGGCATTCAAAGGAGTGGGCAATATTAGAGGCCCATACCTAGCAGCTATGATTCTTTCCATTTTGGTAGGTGCTTGTGGACCTGCCATAGCTATGGTGGCTAAAAGAGTACTGGTAGTTTGAATGATAGAGGGTTGAGGAGTGCTTGATAAGACTAAAGGAGTATGATGGATAGGAGGTGAGGTTTCCTTTGGGCTTGCAACAAAAGGAGAACTTGAAGAATAAGGAGCTTTATGAATCTTTTAAAGTTTTTCTTCACTGCTAGTATTAGATGCTATACTCGCAACATGTATTTGTTCTATTACAAGCCTTTCTTGAAGAGATATAGAAGATTGTTTAGGTTTACCTGATCCTAACCCTCCTTTCTGCAATACCTTTCTCTCTTTGATGATTTTTTCAGGGTTAGGTATTGGGTCAGCTTGTAGCTTCTGAGGATTTCTCCGAGTGTGCCTCACAAACTAAGCCAGAACTATGAAGTGGGGTCGCCAAGATGTTCAGCCTCCAATAGAGTCGCCAGATAGATGATTACAACCAAAAATGTGCCCATATTTTTTCTATCATCAAAGCTGGATCTGTGTCGTTTCCCAGGGAAGCTGAGATTCAATTTCCTCTCCCTAGCATCAGCACCAATTAGGTTATCACTCCAGGAAACTCTCCTAGGTTGCAGATCAGAGATGCCTGGTAACATATAATCTTCAATATTGTTCTCTGAACTAGTGGAATAAATGATGGTTTGGATCAAGTTAGATAACCATTTCAGCTCTGTTTTCACTCAATGCATGCATGAACGCTCTCACAAATACAAGGCTTTAGACCACTAATGCTCAATAAGTTATAAATTCAATGGATAGATGGAGAATACTGACTATACCGATAGATTGCATACATAAACTACATCAATGGCTACCTACAGGTAGCAAAAGAGAATGTTGACTATACTGGCAGATGCATATATGACCACATATCGATGGCTAGCTACAGGTAGAGAAGAAGCTTGCAAATTTAATATATCAAAGCAGAGATAAGATGACAGTTATCTAGCCTTAGACACAAAGAAAACATGAATAAATTGTTTAAGTGCAAGCATAGAACAACAAAGAGAATGGACATTGAACATATAATGGCAAAATAAGCTTATATTGCTAGAATGAAGATTAGAAGTTTGAATGAGCAGAGGAGGCATAATCTCCAAAATCCGAACCCCTATTACATCTTACTCTCAGCTATTTATAGCCTATTTATAATCCTCCTAAGCTCTAAGAGGCTCAGAGTCTTAAACTGTCTGATATGCATTTCTAACTAATTCGATGCCCTCTAGGAAAGCATGGGAGCAGAGTTTTCTGCTTCTGATAGCAGAGTAACTACTTTAAGATATTTTTGGTGACTTGTTGAACTGTTTGGGAGTTTTCTTGTGCCATAGATGCTCCATAATGTTTGTTGGTGTGGTTGTTGCACTGTCTGAGCTCCCTGAACTTTTTGTTTTGGGATGCAGCATGCTATGGTCCTTGTCTTTCCATTTCTGGTCTCTGTTTCTCGGCAAATTGTCTCCTATGCACTGTTGTATGGTGAAATAGGTCTTGGGGCCTTTGTATTTCCCTTTAAACTACAAATAGTGACTGTTTTGGTTATAAACAACGAAAATTCTACAACATTAATAAATCTCTCCCATATCTATTCCTTTCAGACTTTAAAAGTCCTTAAACATGGCATATGTATTTATCAGGTCCACCCTTTGGGTCACTATTGCCTATTGCAGACAGCCTAGTCCCTTTGTTCCCTTCATATTTTTGCAATATGGCAAAAAGCTTAAAAAATATGAAAAATCGGCCTTTGTGGACCTGAAAAATATATATATATTTCACCCCAGAAACCCATCAGGTCCACCCTTGTCGCTATCACAAGTCACTTTTGGCTTATACCCTATGTATTTCGTTAAACATGAAAATAGATGGAATTCATTGAAAAGTAGATTTTCCCATAACTGAAATATTATATAATATCATTCCCAAACCCTTTCGGGCCCGAGCTTTTATCGCATCGGCGCTGCCCAAGGCTCCCTTTGTATTTTTGTTATATAACAAAATTATGCGACAATACATTAAAAAAACCTTCCCACGAATCTCAAATTTTATATATTTCAACTCCTAATGTCATTGAGTCCATTTATTGGGTCACCCCTATATCTTTGCATAGGCCCTGCCATTTGGTTAGTGCTGATAGCGATATTGCGATGCGATAAATCACAATCATGTGTCACTCGTTCCCTGGGTCCTTTATGTAATATAGCATATGCTCCCTACTGATGCAACCCACCGATCTGATCATCGACGATCACTAATCGATGGGTCATGCACCCAACTTCAAACTACCCCTTTTGCTCGGCCGATTGCGATTAGTCGCTTAGATCTGGGTCGTTGATCGGCCAGATCTAACGACAGTTGTGTGTTACCATGTTTATTCTTGTAATACTTTGTTTTTCCACTATTTTGGAGTGTTTTAGCCTCCCAATAGTGTATTTCCTCCCTTCCAAGGGCTCTCCTCTTGCATCGATTTTGACCCTTTGATGACTTTTTAGCAAATGCTGAAGATTTCAAGAGCATATATGGATCAAATTTTGGGCCTTTTACTAGTGAGGCTAACAAATCCCAATAGCATGTGTAGGCATCATTGTGAAAGGACCAGTTTCAATTTAGGGTATTCATCAATGTCCACAACAGAAGATAAGAAGGTGAATAACTGATATAACATGGTTATAAAGAGACATCCAACAATGGATACCATTTCACCATAATATGGACCAGCCTAAGACATGCAGGTGTAGGTGGAAGAATAGATAACCCCTGAAGCAAGGAAATTAGCTCCTATAAAGAGGATCAAGTATGATTCGATAGGCGAGAGTAGTAGGAAATGGAAAGTTTATCCTTTGAACTCAAGAGTTATCCAAGAATAACAAGAAAGGAGAGAAGCAGAAGAAGAGGATAATAGGAGGCAAGATGAGTTTCTTGATAAGCAATGAGAAGAAGAATAAGAAAGGAGAAGAATAAAATAGGAACAACAAAAGTAGTCCTATGAGGAAGAAGCAACACAGATACTGGAAGAAGAATAGTTGACTCAAGAGATAGAAGAGGAAGAGTTGAAGGAAGAAGATACCATCCAACCCATGGATGATGAACCAGGTTCTCCAAAAGAACCCCTCTCACAGGTGGTCATCTTCCATTTGGAGAAATGGGAATCACACCTCCACTAGAAGATAGAGTCATGGACATACGTAGTTTCACATTTGATTAGCTTAAGAAGAGGATCGTGTAACAGAGGCATTGATACTTCTGAAATGATCCTCAGAATCCAATTTCGGTTTCTACATAAAATGTGATAGATGTCAATACCAGAATGAATACCAGGGAAATCACAGTGGAAAATGTCTATATATCCACACCAACATAGGACAATTCTAAATACCTGATGAATGGGAGGAACAAGAAAAATGAATTAACAGGAGGAACATCTAGTAGCAAAGAATCAACTGTTATACTCATAGAGATTTAACACTGCAAAGTAGTAGCCAGCCAAGGAGGAGGAACTCAGGCCAATGGAGGACACCATGGCATGATTATATGATGATCTTATACTTCTACAACAACTAGTGGCTCCTCTCATTAGCTTTCAAAAGCAATCACAAGAAATGATGAAACTCCTGAAAGTAGCAAACATAATAGTTGACCATCTTCAGTAGTGGGCTACTAAGTATCCAGATGCACCGTAACATTTAGAAAGAAAACACATAATTTCCACAAAGATAGATAGAGTTCAATTGAGAATTATATCATCATAACTATATGCATCTTAGGGAAAAATTGATTAGTAGGTTGTTAATTATAATCAATTGTACAATGGATTTGAGTCTTTAATCATAGAAACATGGGATGCTTTTAATAGGAACACTTGAAGGAATCGTAGGAAGAGATATCATCTTCCAGGAGATCAGGAAATACAATGAAAAAATCAAGTAAGCAACAAAACATGAAGGCTTGGAGGTCACCAAAGACATTGTTCTGAAATACGCCATCGCACTAGTCAAGGCTCATATGAAACTTTCATGGATATGGAATAATGAACAGTCAAGCTCCAAGTCCATATTTCCCGAGGCACTAGAGGTGAAGATGCGGTAGGCAGGAAAATTTCTAGTTTGGGTGAAATCCATCTCAACAGAATTTAGAACATGGCACACATACATTACAAATGCGCTCCATAAGGAAACAAATGATTTTTCAATTTTATGAGACTTTGTCTCATTATTAATTTTTTCTTACATAGTCACCATCTCATATGTAATTTTTCTTTTCTAATAAATGATATGTAATGAATTCCAGGAGAAACGTTTGGAATGTGAATAGCCACATATGGAATTTAATAACTCATGTATAGGATATGAAAAGTCATAGGAGTTGAAGAGTCATGAGGAAGATCAAAGGTCATTCTTATCTGTTATAAATAGCTCCTCATAACTCAAGCAAGGGGCTTGGCTTCTTGGAGTCTTGACTTGGATTCTCTTGTAGTGCATAAGTGATAGATCATTCTTTAGAGAAGAAAGTTGTGGCTTCATGTTCCACTACTGAATATAGTGTTTCATCTATGTAATAGTGTACTTGGGACCTTCCATTCTTAATCAAAATCTCTATGAGCTGACACTTTTCATACATGTATCATAGATATAGTAGGATTATTCTTGTTATGTTTATGATATACGTTTCTTTAGTTACATACTAAGTTAATGAACTAATTAGTTGCTTAGATATAGTTATTATTTAATAAGTGTTGTTATGCTTTCATGATTGTTTTTTATTATGTGGACTAATCTGCAGGTAATCAATAAGCCTTTCTCTTCCTTCCCAGGTCCCCATTTAGGATACCACTACTACTTTTGTAACTAGAGGCTCATTTTCCTTTTACTAGTCGTGGATGTTCCCTCGTGCACCTTACATTATGTCTCTCACAAAGCTTACATACTTGTTTCCCAAAGAGGTTTTATGATATCTTGTGTGTGCGTGTAATATTTGAAGCCTTTCTAATGGTGGCGAGACCATATAGTCGGATGGGACTCCTACACCAAATGGTGTGAGGTCTAATTGGGACTTCACATCGAGGAGATCCCCTTACATGTTGGCAAGAGCTAACAATGTCAACATTTTTGGCTCTAAAGGGAGGGGAAAATGAAAAGATGAGCCTTTGAATTTTATTTGAATCCATTACATTTATTTTCTTCATTCCAAATCATAATCCTGAGGTTTTTTTCGGAAGCATTAGATCTTTCAATCCTCACATAATTTTTACATGACTTGTCACATTCGAAATTCAATGGCAAGGGTACAACAACTTTCCTTGATTAAGCTATTGATTTTTTTCAATTTTGTTTGTGTTCCAAAGAAATCCTTACACATTTTTTTACCCTTACATTGGATGTTCGTGCGAAGCAATGGTGTTATTCTTTACCCACTGCTTTTATCTCATCTTTTAAGCAATTGGTTAACCAACTTTGTCGTGTTTTTGACAAACATGAATATGAATATTTTATCAGTGAAATTTGTCAACTTAGAATTAAATTCAATGATTAATCTCTTGATAATTTTGTCGACTGATTCCTTCATCTTTTATATGAATCTCTGGATGAGGATGTGGACTGGTAGTTCTTGGATGAAATTTTCATTTCTTAGTCTAGATGTCAAGATTATTTTTTGAATTTGATCCATTATGTCCTCCCAACCAAAATTAATTCCACCATCCTAAGGAAGAACCAGATATGCTTTTTGTTCCATGCCCCCTCCTTTTGGTGTTTCGTGTTTTGAACCTCACCCCATCACTAAATTGGAAGATCAATTTGTTGTTGAAGAATTAATTTTTCTTTCACATCTCTCCCCTGATGGGGATGCATATGATATTATAAATTAACCATATTTGAATCTTGATATCTCATCAATCGATCCTCAACTCGTTAATCAAATTGAACCCTTGGACAACCATGAACGTTATGATTTTATTTTTTTTGAATTATATGGTAAAGATTGTTCAAGTAATATGGATGAATATTTGTTCCTATAAGAAGATCAGGATTTGTAGGAATTTCAAATGGAGTCTGATGGGATTATCGAATATTTTCTTTTAGATATATATCCTTTCAATCAAGAACATGACATGCTTATCATTGAGGATTTTTGTGGTAATCTTGGAAATCTATCTGATCAACCTCAAATTCCTTGTAAATGTCTCGATCTAAATAATGATTGTTGTTTTGATAAGTAACTAACCATGTTTTCTTAGAATTCAAAGTTAATTTAGGTGAGTTGGAAAGTTCATCTTATGCTGATTGTTATGTCAGGTTCCTATCACCTTGATGGTATTTGTGATTTTTGTCAGTTTAATATTTTCTCGCAAGATCATGTCATTAATGTCATCTCGTGGGATGTCAACTCTCTATTGAGGGGTTCTCATTTTCTTCACATAAAAAATTTCAACCTTTAGGAAGCAAGTTTTAATGTGACTATTTAACTTCAATGAGTGCATCCCACCTCAAGAAAATATTAAATATGTGGTGTGGAAATTAAGAATGGTCTTAACGAATGTCAAACTTTTCTATCAAACCTATCCTCTACATCATCCATAAAAAAATCTAACTCGCACAACAACATGGATTATGGTCAATGTATTGATGTCGCTTATGACATGGATTTGTATTTTATTATTTTTTCCTGTCAAACTTTCCCTAAGGGTTGTTTCCATGATCTTGTTGCAGATTCCCTCAAGGAACCTTATCAGTTAGTGCCCATGCCTCATGGCTTGTGCTTGCATGAGGTTTGCCGAGTCTTGTATGGTCATGGACATGGAAATTATTGTTGTTGTGGATCCTTCCATTTGATGAAGCGGTCGAGTGTGTTACACCATTGCGATTGCACTTCCTGTTTCTATGAGTTAGTGTGCATGTTTGTGTGGTTTATCCTTCTCACTACATTGCATCTTATTCTAGTCTCAAACAATCACATCCTTCCACCCAAAGGTTGAGAGAAGCTTCTATGGTTGAATTGGAAGTTCCATTTGACATGACCCGACTCTATACTATTTAGTTTCAGATAGGATAGGTTGCATTTAGTTAAATTCATTACATTCATGTCTTATGCTTTCATTTTCCATTTTTCTCTTTTTGTTTTATTTGATCTTGAATAAACTTGATTTTGAGCTTCAAGATGATGTGGCTAAATTTTTATGAAATAAAAGCTATGGTAACATACAACCCTTGGATTATTCGTTACCCCCTTCCTTTATTTGGTTCACAGCTTTTCAAGTCGACGATTTTTTTATGGAAAACATGATCCTTCAGTTGGGAAGCTATGATAAAAAGATGATGCCCATACCTATTTAGGATTCATTCTTGCACTCATTATTATTTATGAATAAGGTGTTTTCTTTCTACCTATCTGACTAGGGTAAGATAAGGGGAAAACTTTTAACTAACAAAGCATAAGAGGTCTTAAACTTGTCTCTAAAGGGGAAGCCTCTTCTTCTCTCAATATGTTAGGATGCCTCTTCCCCCTGTTGAAAATAATAAGTGCTTATGCCCAGTCATATGAAAAATAAAATAAAGAAAAAAGAAAGGGTTGAAGAAGAGAAAGTACTGATGTATAGAGAGGTGGATAAAGCAAATTCATCGGGGTACTATCTATGTTCGTTGGTAGCAAAGAAACACGTGTTCTCCTAAAGAAACTCTATCGGGGTATTATCTAGGCTCACTGGCAGCGGAGCAATGTTAGAGATGCAAAACTAATACTCTAGTTGTTTTAACTTGTCATACTATATTACCCTTACTTACATAGACAAGATAATGATATGTCTTGTGTTATGTTGTGTTACACCAAATTGTAGAACTAGGAAGACTATATCTTTAACTGAGTAAGAGTGTGGAGCTAAGGTAACTCGTTGATTTAATCAATACTTCATGAAGAATTGAGACTTTGTTCCTAGATGAAACCATTTCAGAGAATCTAGGGTTCTCCTAGTGTGTTTCCAAGTGTTTTCACTGCGAAAATGACCCTCCAAATTTTTTTCACTGTGAAAGTAGAAAAAATAGAAGAGTTGGATTGCCTACACTTCCCAAGTAAGGAATTTTATGGATATGATCCCAAGAGAGTGTGCATGCAACATTATGAAAGGAATGGTTTCAATTTGAGTTATTCATCAATGTCCACAATGGAATATGAGAAGGTGAATAACTGGTATAATGCAGTTAGAAAGACACATCCAACAATGGATATCATATCACCCTAATACCCACCAAAGCAAGACATGCATGTAGGAGGCAAAACAAATAACCCCTCAAGCAAGGAAAGTAGCTCCCAAAAATAGGATAAGGTATGATTCAACAGGCGAGAGTAGCAAGAAATGGAATATGATCTTTTTAACTTTTTTTTCAGTATGACAAACATGGTCCAAATTTTGCTTATGCTCAAATTTTGGTGCCTATTGTGGATCCTACAATCGGTCGTTTCGTAGTCACTTCTTGGTTAGTGATGCTTTTTGGCTCCCTTCTTGGATTGGAAGTGTCGAAGTCACTTGCTCACACATGCTTGGTCCACAACAAGTGCATGAACGCATTCTTTTATGCAATCTCGAATGAGCATAACATGGTCCATCAAGACTATGCCTGTGCAATGTCTAATCCATGTCGACAGTCAGTATGCACTGACATCGATAGTTTCTCACTTCTAGCTATGTTTTTATTTCTATTTCGGTGAGTTTGCAAATTGTCGCTTCCACACATCTTTGTTCTCATGACTGTCATTTTCATGTTTTTGGCTATCGTTTTCACTTTCTTTTACTCTAATTAGTGTCATTTCCATGTTATCGTTTCTTTGTCATGTGTTACTTACACTATTGTTCACATATTGCGAATGTCGTTTACACTGTAGCAACCATCGTTCGAATTGTGTCACATGATGTACAAAATATTGTTTTGGTGGTCTCAAGAGTTTAATTTTGTGCAAATGAGTTGATCTTACAATGTAGAATTCTATCACACTCATTTTCAAAGTTTTAAGCACTATTGCAAAAGTGTCGTCATTGTCGCCGCAAAGTGTATCTTTAGTGTCTCACTTGTCGTAAGTTTTCGCAAAGGCTGTCACACTAAGGGAAGCATGTATTCATGTGTTCTAGATGATCTATGATGTGTGATAAAATATCTAAGTCAAGTCCTATCACTGTTCACATAGTTTCATTGATCCCACACTTAGCTAAATTTATGCAAATTCCTAGCAACTTATCCTCATTCGACCTTCCTCAAATGCACATTGCATAGTCCAAGACCTCAAGCTACAACCTTGCCTCTTGACACTGTGAAATGCGTAGTTTGTACCTCCCAAGACTATGAACTGCAAATTTTCAGTGCTCAAGCCCAATCCTTGGCCTCCAAAATTGTGCAATTCAGCCCTCCCACCTAGCCCCAACTGTGCACTATGCAATCTATGAGCTCAAGCTCAAACCCTGAGATCTTGAAATTCATAATCACTAGCCTTTATTTTTCTCCTATAATTGTGTAGTTGGCTAAAATAGTGCAAAATCCCTTCATCCTGGCTCACAGACTCCTAAAATTGTGTAATTTCTCTCTCCTTCCCAGTCATTACTTTACATTACGCAACCTCAAGGCTCAATCCCCAGCCCTGAGATCTTGAATTGCTCAATTGGACAATCACTTGGGCTCCTTTTTCCTCCAAAAATACATAATAGGTTGATCCAGTGCCCATCCCCTCAAGCTGTCACACTTAGCTCCCATTTTCCACAGTTTTCTTCCTTAGTCCATCTTGAACTCCACATTGTGCAGTCTTAAGGATCAAGCTTCACCCATAACTACCTAAGATGTGTAATTTTGCAATTCCTAGGCCTCTTTCCCAACCTTTCACCTGGTTTTGGATTAGTTAGTGAATTAATATCCACCATCATAGACTAGGGTTTTATCGGACTGATGTCATCTTGTCATGAGTGGATTGTAGATGCAGATCCTCTATCATGTTATGGCAAGATGATGGAGAAGGAGAAGGAGAAGTAGGAAATGCTATAAGACACATATGGAGCTGAAGAGATGAGATGATCACCAAGCGAGAAGATGAAGGAACACCGTACTATAAAAGAAGATGAAAGATCAAGATCAAATGGAAGACTCCTCATCTTAGAGTCATAAGGAGGAGGAAGAAGAAGAACATGCACCATCTTTTCAAGAAGACATAAAGAAAGAAGCAACAAAGAATGGCTTGACATTGCCATGTCATCATGTAGTCCATGTCATTAGTGTCATGTCATGTTGTGTCATGAGTCATCATGTGCCACATCATTTTGTGGAATATGTAATTCAATATTGGAAAAATGTTTTGTAAAGTGGAAGTCCAAAGGACATGTATAGAATATGAAGATTCATGCAAAGTCAAAAAGTAATGGTAAGTAAAAAAATCATGAGGGTAGTCAAAGATTCACAAGGAAGGTGAAGCATCAGCTCACCATTAGCTATATATACACCCTCATTGTATGAGCAAGGGAATTTTCACCTTGGCTCCTCCCACAAGGCATTAGAGAGACAAGTTAGTTCTTCTAGGAAGTAAGGAGTGGCTCCAATGTTCCACTATTCAAGCTAGTGGTGTTCATTATATAGATGTGTCTTGAGAATTTTACTTAATAGTAGAAGCCTCACTGCTAACACATTCTTCATGCATGAATTATGAATAAATTTAAAACTATTCTATGGATATTTTTAGTTCATGTTTTCTTTCATCTGTGCTAAAGTAGTTGGAATATTTCAATTATTTTAGTACTTATCATATTGAGAATGTGTTGTAATGGTTGTTATCGCTATCCCATCCTTATGGACTATTCCATAGGATACTAGACATATCTTTCTCATTGATTGGTTGTAACAATTGCTGCATATTTTGTTTATTATTTCACTGGATGTTAGATGAATCCTTCTCAGTTGTGTGTGTGTCTATATTAAGGTGGTATTATTACCTATCTCTTAGAGGCTCACTTATTTCTCTCCCTCCTTAGTAGAATAACCTTAACACACTTACAACCGAACACTCACAAAAAACACTTACTTGCTTTTCTAAGGCACATCTACATTCCTCTTTCTTGTTGACATTTAGAGCCAAGGCAAATATTCAAGAATGTATGGTAACTAGTCCAATATCCCAAATGGGGCTCCTATTCCAAATGGTGTGAGGCATAATTAGGACTTCACATCAGTAAGACCCTCTTGGTTGATGGATTTCCATCACCGTCAACAAAATGGCACTAGAAGGAGGGCCAAATGACATGTTCATCCCTTTGAGTTTGTTTTGAATATTTTATCGTAAATGGTTCATCCTCAAATCATTCTCCTAGGGTATTTTTATAACCTATCCCCTAGTGAACTTTCAATCCTCGATGAGTCTCTCCATGACTTGTCTCAGCTCAATTTTGATGGTGAGGGTGATACATCCTTTTCTGAGCATGCATCTCTTTTTCTTAAGTTCTATGAATATTATGAAATTTATTGTGAAGATGTGGCTTGTATTGTTTTCTGCCTCAGCCTTGAAGGTCGAGTTAGCTGATGGTGTCACACTCTACCACATGCTTCCATTCCTTCTCTTAATCACCTCCTTTAGGAGATTTTTTTATCATTTGATAGGTATGATTACCGATATTTTTATAAAAGAATCGATCATCTTAGAATGGAGACTGATGAATCGCTTGAGGATTTCTCTAACCGATTCATTTGCATTTTTTATGAATTTCCTGAAGAAGAATGGATAAGGATTGCTTGAAACAAAATTTTGAGAGTTTTGTTCATTTCTCTTTGCATGGTGAATCCACACCACCTGATGTTTCTTCATCCCCAACTCCTGTAAAACAAGAGACACCGTTAATTTTAGAGGAGTAACCTGCTATTCCTTTTGTTCCTTGTCCTCCTCCCTTTTTAGTGTTAATGTCAGTTCCTCCTTGCGATGATCGTAAAGTTGGAATATCTACGCATCAAATTCATAATTCATCTTCTCATCCTCCTTCTGCATCTCATGATTCAAATCCAATAGAGGAAATCCAGGAATGGCTCATGAAGCATAAGGTGAAAACCAATTTTTCTATTCCTCAAGATGGTCATAAATCTAGTCTTGAATTTGACTCATATTTCTGTCATCCTCTATTAGCTACATGTCATGACTCTTTGTATTGTGATCCACTTGATCAATCTAGTCCATCAACTAGTTTTTCACACTCTCCTAATTTTCATGTTGTTAGTCCAAATTGTGATCAGGTCCAAGATAGTCACATTACATAGGTAGAGGACCATGAAGGCAAAGATTCTTTCAATATTTCTTCTCTTTTTCAAAATCCTTTGTGTGAAGATGGTGTCTCCTCATTCTTCACTAATATTGAATATGTTATCCTTGGTAATGAATCAAATGAAATTAGTTTGTTTAGATCCATAGTATTGGACAACAATCATTTTGATGATGATGATTCCATTGATGTATGCGATGATCAATTCCCATGTGCACCATTTGATCTTGCAGTTTCTCATGAAAATTTTAATTTGAAAGATTTATATTTTGGATTTGTTTCAGTCAAAGAAAATTCTCTTAAAGAAACTTCTTGTGTCCCACTATCCTTTGTGCTCTCCTATTTGTGATGCATCTACATGCAATGAAGATACTGCGTGCTCTTCAAGTTATTCATTACATGAGCTCACTTCTCCAATTGACACATGGTAGTGAGGTTGTTCATGATGAAAGAGAAAATAATCATATCATTGAGTATCCTTTCCATCCTATTTCATCTCTTGTTTTGCATGAACACAACTCTTCAAATCATCTTGCTCATGAATTTTCTCCATCTCCAGATTTTCAATCAAAATAATATTTCAGCTTGAGTAATTGGGTTGTCGAAGTTGTAAAATATGATCAAACTAGTCACAGAGATGGCTGACGTCCAATTAATAGTGATCTCATCGAAATAAGTGAAAGCATCTATCCTCACACCATGCATGATCTAGTTCAATCTTTGGAATGCAAATTTACATTCCTTGAAAGTTTTAGGACTTGACAGAGAGTCAAGGAACCTAAAATTTCAATGATGTTTATGTTAGGATATTGCAACTCTGGTAAGACCCCTGAACTGAGTCAGGCCTGGTTTTCTTCACAAAACTCTTCATTCTGCATGGTTTCACTCAATGTAAATTCTTTCTTGAAATATATTTGGCATTGGGGACATGACATTTTGAACTTTCAAGATTCCATTTCTAATCAGATTCAAGATGATTCATCTTCATGAAAATCTCCTATATCAAACTCGGGTTTCAAATGTGTATTCTCATAGAATCATGGAATTTCAAAGTTGATTATTCTAAACATATCTTTTCCCAAAGTAGTCTTACCTGTCACACTCTTTTGAAAATAGTCAGCTCCTGATCCTTGTGAATATTATGATTCTAGTATTTTTGTTCATCACACCTAAAATCTTCTCGAGTGCCAGTGAATGCATGGATTATTTGACCAATCAAATTATTCTTCACTTGTTTTACCCCGACTAGTTTCATTTGTTTACTATAGTAGCACTCATTTTTACTTCTTTCGATGATTACGATGCAAGTGTAGTGTGTAACCAGTTACAAAAAAATTGTTTGTTACATTCATCACGCTGAGAAGATGATTCTATTATGCTGATCATCCGCAAAACCGTTCAAGTTTATTTATCTTTGGTAATTAGAAACTCATAATCTCATGCTTTAATCAGCCTATCTAATCTTGGTTCCATCTCTAATGATTGTCATTCAAATTACTATTTTCCTATAAACATATCCAATGATAGTTTTTTTACACCCTTTGATCTTAACAGTTTAATATATCACTACCCGGGTAATTTTCAAGTAGTTGGCCACTTACATACTCGTTGATAGTTATGTTAAATCCTCACTGTCTTGACATGTTTTCTCAATATGATCAGATCTATTTTCCCTTGCAAGATTCTCATTCTAATCCCATGCCTCTAATTGAAAATTCATCTTTTCAAAAATTTCAGGGTTTTCAAGAGGATTTTCATGAATTCTATGATCTAATCACTAAATGGTTGGAGAAATTTTACTGTGCTTGCTCCATCGCAAATAACAAGTTTCGATCTTTCCGCACACTTGCTAAGGTGTTCGGTGTAGTTGAATACACATTCGCAAGAAGCTTTCGAGGTTTTTTGAATGACGGTTCTAATAAAAAAGGTAATAATATAAACTGGCTAGAAGTGGCAACTATGGCCTATATTTCTTCTAATAGGAAAGACCTTCAAATTTTTGTGAAAGGTTTTCAAGCTCTTATCTTTTATGTTGCATATTATTTTATATTTTTTTAATTGATAGCATCTTTGTGATTGTAGGTCAGGAAAAATTATGGTGGCTACATTGGAAATTCCATTATACATGACCCCAACCTTCTAGCTGGTTAGGTTAGGATTAGGTCTAGCTGCATTTTAGTCTACCTTCATAGTCATCTTGCATTTGTTTCTTGTGGCTTGTCTTGTGTTTTTTGATTTTAGTTTCAAACCATGTTTTGGTTTAGCCACTTTATGTTTTTTCTTCTATTTTTCTTTCCTTGTTGTGAGTTATCTTTCCTTTCATTTTCTGAGATCTTTCATGAATATTATCTATTGGCCCAAAAGCGAATGCAGAAAAATAGAAAAGGATTTTGTAACACTACAACATTTGGCTAACTCTATGTCCTTCTTCCTTGTCTTGGTTACATATTTTGGTCGATGATGTTCCGAAAGAAAATATGAAACTTACATTGAGAAACCCTTGTGCCAAACCATGATCTCCATGTCTATTTTGGAAACCTCATGCCTACACTCAAGTTTTTATGTTTCAGTGTTTTCAGGTTGATCCAATGAAGTAGAGAAGGACAAAGGGGAAATCTAAATGAGAAAACAAATATTAGAGGTCTTATATATGCTTCTTTGAAGGGAAAACGTCTCTTTCTCTCAATAAGTCGGGATCCCTCTTCCTCCCATGAAATAAATAAGTGTCGATGCACAACCCTACATAAAATAAATAAATAATGGAAAAATAAGAGAAAGGATTCTTGCATGGAGAGGTGAAGCAAGCAACTCCGTCAGGGTACTGTCTAGGCCTGCTGGCAACGGAGCAATGTTTGTTTCCCCAAACTGACTCTACCAGGGTACTGTCCAGGCTTGCTTGTAGCAGAACAACATTAGAGATGAAAGACTATACTCTAAAAATATAAATCTCATGAACTTCATTACCCTATCCTGATTTGAAACATTGTCTGATTGTTGATCTTATGTTTTTGTTTAACCAAGTAAAGGAATGAAGGGGACTATGCTTATGCATGGGGTAAGTGGGGAAACCTCTCTTGCTCTCAATAAGTTGGGATCCCTCTTCCTCATATTAAATAAATAAGTATCGATGTACAATCCTATATAAAATAAATAAATAATGGCGAAATAAGAGAAAGGATTCCTGCATGGAGAGGTGAAGCAAGCAACTCCGTTGGGGTATTGTCTAGGCTTGCTGGAAGCAGAGCAATGTTTGTTTCCCCAAACTAACTCTACCAGGGTACTGTCTAGGCTTGCTTGTTGCAGAACAACACTAGAGATGAAAAACTATACTCTAAAAATATAAAGCTCGCGAACTTCATTACCCTATCCTGATTCGAAACATTGTGTGATCGTTGATCTTGTGTTTGTGTTTAACCAAGTAAAAGAATAAAGGGGACTATTCTTATGCATGGGGTAAGTGGGGAAACCATGGTAATCTCAATGTTGAATCAATACTTCCCTAACAACTAGACCCTGCGTGAAAGAATTGACCAAGTCAGAGAACCTCGAGTTCTACCAGCGTATCACCAAGTGTTGTCGCTACAAAAAACACACTCAAAAATTTGCCTAAACTCAAAATTTGGGGTCTACTATGGATACTTCAACCGCTCGTTCCATAGTCACTTCTTGGTTAGTGATGCTTTTGGGCTCCCCTCTTGGATTGGAAGTGCTGAAGTCACTTGCTCACAGATGCTCGATCCACAACAAGTACATGAGCACATTCTTTTATGCAATATTGAATGAGTATAGCATGGTCCATCAAGAATATGCCTATGCAATGTCAAATCCATGTTGACAGTTAGCGCACACTAACACTGACAATTTCTCACTTTTAGCTACATTTGTATTTGTATTTCAGTGAGTTTTGAAAATTTTCGATTCCGTGCACCTTTGTTTTTGCAAGTGTCATTTCCATGTTTTTAGTTGTCGCTTTTGCTTTTTTTACTCTAATTAGTGTCATTTTCATGTTATCTTTACTCTGGAGTGTATTACTTTCACAATTGTTCACATATCGCAAATGTCATTTGCACTGTATCAATTGTTATATTTTTGCATGCTAAGCGTCGCACGATGTACATAAGCTTGTTTTGGTGGTTTCAAGAGGTTATCTTTATGTAAATGAGTTGATCTTACCATGTAGACATTCGTCGCACTCGTTTCCAAATTTCTAATCACTGTCGCACAAGTGTCGGCATTGTCGTCACAAAGTGTATATTTAGTGTTGTACTTGTCATAAGTTGTCACAAAGGTTGTTGCACTAAGGGAAGTATGTGTTCATGTGTTCCGGATGATCTATGATGTGTTTTCAAATTTCTAAGTGTTTGGTCACAGTTAATTCCTATCACTATTCACATCAATTTCACTCAACCCACACTTAGTGAAATTTTTATAAATTCCCAGCAACTTAGCCTCATTTGACCTTCCTCAAGTACGCATTGCACAGTCCCAACCTTAAGATGCAACCTTTCCTCTTGAAACTATGGAATGCATATTTATTTCCTCCTAGGACTGTGCACTACACAGTTTCAGTGCTCAAGCCCAAGACATGGCCACCAAAATTGTGCAATTCATCCCTCCATCTTGGCCCCAACTACACACTGTGCAATCTCTCAGCACAAGCTCAAACCCTTAGCTCTTGAACTGTGCAACTATGCAATCTCTAGGCTTAATTTCCTCCCAAAAATGCAAACTTGGCTGAAACAGTACAAAATCCTTTTAGCCTAACTCTTTGACTCCCAAAATTAAGCAATTTCTCTCTCTCTCTTGCCTAGTCAGTACTGCGCATTGCGCAATCTCAAGGATCAAGCCTTAGCCCTGAGCTCTTGAAACATACAATTTCACAATCACCTGGGCTCCTATTTCCTCTAGAACAATGCAGTAGGATGATACAGTGTCCATCCCCTTAGCCTATCATACTAAGTTGTCTCTTCCTCAGTCAAGCCTAGATTGCACATTGCGCAGTCTCAAGGCTCAAGCTTCACCCCTACTTGCCTGAGTTGTGCAATTGTACTTTTGTTGAGCCTATTTCCAAACCTATCACTCAGTTACATCTCAGTTAGTGAATCAACATCCACCATCGTGGACTAGGGGTTTATCGGACTGATGTCGTATTTTCATGAGTGGATTGCAGATGTAGGTACTCTATCATGCTATGGAAATATGAATAAGGAGATAGAGAAGGAGGACATGCTAGAAGACATGTATGGAGTTGAAGAGATAAGATGATCACCAGGAAAGAAGATCAAAGAACATCGAACTATAAGAAAGATGAAAGATCAAGATCACATGGAAGACTCCTCAAATTCAAGTCATTAGGAGGAGGAAGAAGACAAACATGCACCATCTTTTCAAGAAGACACAAAGAAAGAAATAGAAAATAATGACTTTACATTTGCATGTCATTAGTGTCATGTCATGTTGTGTCATGAGTCGTCATGTGCCACATCATTTTGTGAAATATGTAATTCAATATTAGAGAAATGTATTGTAAAGTGGAAGTCCAAAGGACATGTAAAAAATATGAAAAATCCTGTAAAGTAAAAAATTCATGGGAAGTCAAATAGTCATGATGGTAGTCAAAGAGTCACAAGGAAGATGAAGCATCACCTCCCTATTGATTATATATACACCCTCATTGTATGAGCAAGGGAATTTTCACCTTGGCTCCTCCCGCAAGGCATTAGAGAGACAGGCTAGTTGTTTGGGGAGAAAGCAGTGGATCTAATGCTCCACTATTGGAGCTAGTGGTGTTCATTGTATATATGTGTCTTTAGAATTTTACTTAATATCAAAAGCCTCATCTCTAGCACGTTCTTCATGCATGGATTATGAATATTTGTAAGACTATTATGTGGATTTTTTTGGTTCATGTTTTCTTTCATTTGTGCTAAAGTAGTTGGACTATTTTTGTTATTTTAGTACCTATCATACTGAGAATGTGTTGTTATGGTTGTTATTGCTATCCCATCCTTGTGGACTATTCAATAGGATACTAGACATATATTTCTTATTGATTGGTTGTAATGACCATCACATATTTTGTGGACATTTTCACTGGATGTTAGACGAATCCTTCTTGGTTGTATCTATCTCTACTAGGGTGGTACTATTACCTCTCTCTTAGAGGCTCACTTATTTCTTTCCTTGTGTAGTAGAAGAACTTTAACAAACTTACAACTGAACACTCACCGGGCATAGTTAATTGCTTTTAGAAGGCACATATGCATTCCTCTTTATTGCTGGAAGTTAGAGCCAAGGAAAATATTGATCAAGAATATATAGCAGTTGGTCTGATATACCAAATGGGCCTCCTATTCCAATTGGTGTGAGGCCTAATTGGGACTTCACATCAGGGAGACCCTCTTGGTTGATGGATTTCCAACACTGTAAATTGAAATCAGGAGCTATCGAAGTAGAACTTGAGAAGAGAGAAGAATAATAATAGGAGAAGAGGAAGGAAGATGATTTTCTTGAGAATAAATGAGAAGAAGAAGAAGAAAGGAGAAGAATAGAAGAGGAAGAACAAAGGCAGTTTGAAGAGGTAGAAGCAACACATGGATTGGAAGAAGAAAATTTTACCTAGGATATAGAAGAGGAAGAGTTTGAGGAATAATATACCATCCAATCCATGGATGATGTACTATGTTCTCTAGAACAACCTCCTCTAACAGGTGGTCACGTTCCATTTGGAGAAATGGGAATCACATCTCCACCGACAAACAGAGTCATGGATGTATAAAATGTCATGTTTGATTAAATTAAGAACAGGATCATGTAGCAGATGTATAAATACTTTCCAAATGATCCTCAAAATACAGTATCGGATTCTACATAAAAGGTGATAACTACTAATACCAGAAGGAATCCCAAGGAAATATTGGCAAAAAATATATTAATGTCCACAATAATGCATGATAATTCTAAATACATGTTGAACGAGAATGTTAAATTAAGGAAACAACTTGCTACAGTGAAGAAATAGGTGGAACATCTAGCGACAAAGAATCAATGGTTATCTTCACATAGATTTAACACCAAATAATGGAAGTCAATTATATAGGAGGAACTGGGTCCAATGGAGGACACCATGGCACATTTATATGATGAGATGATATTTCAAAAATAGGTGGTGTCTCCTCCTATTGGCATTCAAAAGAAATCACAAGAAGTGGTGAAACACCAAAAAGTAGAAAATAGAGTAGTTGAACATCTTCAGGAATAGGATACTAAGCATCTAGATGCTCCGTAACATTTGGAAAGAAATGACATGATTGTCACAGAGATAGACAGAGTTCGGCTAAGTCTCTACCATCAGAACTATATGTGTCATTGGTAATAATAGATTAGTACTATTGCTACTTATAATCGAATACACAATGGCTTCGAGTCTCTAAGCACAAAAGCATGGGATGCCTTCAATAGGAAAACTTGAAGAAATAATAGGTAGAGAAATTGTCTTCTAGGAGATCATGAAATACATTGAAAAAATCAAGCAAGAAACATAGCAAGAAGGCTTAGAGGTTACAAAAGACATTATATTGCAATACGCCATTGCACCAGTGAAGGCTCATATGAAACTTTCATGGTTATGGAATAATGTACAGTCAAGCTCCAAGTGCATATTGATGGAGGCACGGGAGGTGAAAATGCAATATGTATGGGACTTGATAGTTCAAATCAAAGCCATCACAACAAATTTTAGAACATGGCACACATCCATTACAAATGAGCTCCATGAGGAAGCAAATGATTTGTCAATTTGATGAGACTTTGTCTTATATAGCCATCGTCTTATATGTAATTTGTCTTTTGTAATAAATGATATGTAATGAAGTCCAAGAGACACATGTGGAATGTGAATAGCCACATATGCAATGTAATAAGTCATGTATAGGATATGAAAGGTCATAGGAGTTAAAGAGTCATGAGGAAGCTCAAAGGTCATTGTTATTTGTTATAAATAGCTCTTCATAACTCAAGCAAGGGGCTTGCATTCTTGGAGTCTTTCCTTTGTTTCTCTTGTAGTGCATATGAGATAGATTATTCTTTGGAGAAGAAAGTTGTGGATTCATGTTCCACTATTGGATATAGTGTTTCATCTATGCAACAATGTACTTGGGACCTTCCATTCTTAATTAGAAGCTATATGATCTAAAACTTCTTCATACAAGTATTGTAGATACAATAGCATTATTCTTGTTATGTTTATGATAAATGTTTCTTTAGCTACTGATCTAGGTGGATATTGGTGGCCAGTTGGATATTCCACCTAGACCCTCTAGTCAGTTTCATTTTTTCCTTGTTTATTTCAGCATTTACTATTTTTAGTAGTTTTTTCTGGGTTCTAAACTTCTAGAGAAATTTTTATCCACTACACGACATTTTCTGAGGTCCGCTACAGGCCCATAGCCATAGGAAGGGGCTTGTGACAAAACTTGTAGTACTCATAGAGATCTTTCCAATAAGGTCTTATGACCTTGGGAAGTTCGCTGCCCAACTAACCCCGATAGGGCCCACAAAATATTGGTGTTACATCTCCTGGGGTTAGCATTTTGGTTGTTTAGGGTTTTCTCGTGTTTTTCAATAATTAATAGGCCCTTTAGCCTCATTGTAACACAGTTCAGTTGGAATGTAGCCACCAGATCTCTTCTCAGAGATAAGATACCATCGCTTGAGCTATCTTATTTCGATTGCATTTGTAAGCATACTTCAATATTTTTTCTATTAATGAAATGAAGTGTTTTTCTACTACATCTCTATATTTATGATTATATTTGTAATTTGTTTTGTTCCTATTTAAGTTTGTATTAGTTGTATCAGATCATTATTCTCTTTCCCTATTTTTCTTTGCATGTCCCCAATGAGGTCAGGGTATAAGGAGTTAGGGATTGATCTGGTTGAACCATTATAAGATCAGACTCACGAACCCCGATGACCTCCCATGGTGGAAGAAAAGAAAGATGAGGGGGCAGGAGATCCTTTCAAAATGTTGCTCGAGGAATCCCTTGAGCGACAGAGGAACAAGATGATGGATAATCTTGCCCATATGCTTCGACGACTACCCAAAGGAAACACATCTTCATACAATAGCCACTCTGGAAGTGCTAGTCCTTTTAAGGTAGAAGTTAACTTCAATATTCCAATATTTGAGGGCCTAAAAGATGTAAACACCATAGATAAATGATTAAATCTATTGGAAGGATATTTTTCAGTTCATGACTTTTCCACTCGGGAAAAGATTAATTTTACACTTCTCAAAGTTGCCTCACACGTCAACGACTAGTGGGCAACCTACTATGAACAAAAGGACGAGAGTGAAACCTCGATGTTTTCAGCCACACCCACTTGGGATTCTTTCTAACACGCCATTAAGGGAAAATGTTACCCTGTCAAGAGCTATGAAGATAAATACATAAAGTGGACCACATTATGATAGGGAAGGGACAAATATTTGTCGGAGTTCACTAATATTTTTCATACCCTTCGTACAAAGCTGGGTATCAAGGATATTGAGTGGCATTTGATACTCAAGTACCATGACTATCTACACACGTACATCTAGGACAAGATTGAGTTCCTGGAAATTTCCTCGCTCGGCACGACATACCAATACACTGTTAGGATTGACTAGAAGCTTAAACAAAAGAAGTGAGAATTTGGATCTGTGAATCCAAAGCAAGGAAAAGGTGCCCCCAAACCATAGAGCAAAGGATAGATCCAATGCGGGGCTACCCAGGACAGTCCACTGAAGCCACAAGAAAATAACAACACCACAAAGATAAAGAAGGACATGGAAAAATGGTGTGAGTTCCATAACATCTCCACTCACAACACAGTTGAGTGTTAGGCCACGCAGTCACTGGTGGCCGAGTGGAAGAACTTTGAATCAAACACATGTTATTACTCTGAATCAAAACTGGATAAGGGGAATGACAAAGGGAGGTAGATCATTGATGTTGAGCCTCGTTCCACTGTGGCCACCACCGAGATCCAGAAGATTGAGCATAAATATCTAGAGGAGGGGGAACACCTCTTCCACACACAAATGTGGGTGAAGGGTTCTCCGTTGTAGTTCATTTTCAACAGCAGGAGCCAAAAGAAACTCATTTCAATAGAGGTTGTGAAGTGGCTGGGCCTAAATACTACAACACATCCATAGTTGTACATGATTGGGTGGCTTCACCAAGGACGAGATCTTTGCATCAGCCAATAATGCCGCCCTCCCTTCAACATCAAGCCCTTCATCGATGAGGTACTTTGTGATGTTGCACCTCCTGAAGTTTGTGATGTATTGTTAGGAAAACCATACTTGTGGAAGTGACATCATGTATATGAGTCTAAACTTCACTTTGTGATTATTACTTTGGCCAATAAGTTGTACAATATACTAGAGGTAGCCCCGCCTACCACCATCTATCTGGTCACTGCAAAGAAATTCAGTAATATCATTTCCCAGACCAGGAAATTTGTTTTCCTTATGATTCGCCCTCAAGGAAAGAAGAAGGTTGTGGCCACGGCTTCTAGGCAAGGCTCCTCTATATAATAACAATATATGGATAAGGTCATGGAGGTGTATAGGGATATTTTCACCTCACCTACAGGGGTACCTCTACACTGTCAAGTCAAGCACTCCATCGATCTAACCCCAAGCGTGCCACTTCCCAATGGACTGATCTATCGATGTTCTACTCTGGATAATGATGAGATCAAGAGGCAGATTTAGGAACTATTGTAGAAATGTCATATTAGGCCAATTTCATCGCCTTGTGGGAGCCCGATTGTATTGGTACAGAAGAAGGATGGGACCTGGAGACTCTGCATTGACTATCAAGCGTTGAAAAATAACACTTTCTAGAATAGGTACCTAATCTAGTTGATTGATCCTTCTAGACCAGCTCAAGGGGGGAAATATTTGAGCAAGATTGACTTGGAGTAAGGTTATCACCAGGTGCATATGGAACCCTCCAAAGTTTCGAAGGCTGCCTTCAAATCCAAGGAGGCACTTTTCAAATGTTGTCCATACCATTCAGATTAACAAATGCCCCTGCAACCTTCATGAGTCTAATAGACAACATCATGCGACCCTTCACCAATTCATTCGTGGTGGTTTATTTAGATGATATCTTGGTCTTTAGCGAAATTTTGAAAGAGCACCTCCACCATATTCGACAGGTCCTTCAAACCTAGCGACAACACAAGTTGTATGCTAACTTGCAGAAATGCACTTTTGGCCTAACCCAGGTTCAATATCTGGGGTACATCATTGATGAGTAGGGTGTATGTGTGGACCCAACCAAAATACAAGTCATTCAGGATTGGCCAACCCCGACCACTCTAACAAATATCTGTGACATTTTGGGTCTTGCCAATTTTTACTGCAAGTTCATGTTGGGGTTATGTCATATCGCTTGGCCTTTAGGTCAAGTCACCAAGGGAAAAGCGAAAGAAAATTATTTTTGGTCTAAAACCAAACAACTGGATTTTTCCGAGTTGAAGCATCACCTTTGGTCTACACCGATGCTCACATTACTAGACATACAACAACTATTTGAGATTGAGAAAGATGCCTCGAACTATGCTATTGGTGCATTTTTTTATCAACATGGGCATCCAGTGGCTTACCACAGTGGGACACTTTCAAACAAAGTCTAAAATTATCCCACTTAAGAAAAAGAAATGTATTCCATTGTACAAGTATGAATTCAATGGAAGAATTACATTCTCAGGAAGGAAATGGTAATCCACACAGACCACCGACCCTTGCAGTTCATACAAAAAAAGGAGAAGGTACAGAATGATCGCAATAAAAAATGTTCCACATACCTACAATAGTTCCATTTGAACATTAAGTAGAAGAAGGGAAACACCAATAATGTCGCTTATTGCGTCAGCTGACCATCGGTCATGGCACTTATCACTATGTTCGACTTTTGTGGGCATGAGACTTCAGGGTGGCCACATATTTACAAGAGAGATCCAGAGTTTGGCAACACATACCAGACACTCCTGGAAGGTAAGTAAGTTCCAAATTTTCACGTTCAAGATGGATTATTATGCCACCTGCGACACATATGTGTTCCTTCAAGTGAGCGTGTCAAGATTATTTGGGAAGCACACTATAGTCGGGTCACTGGACAGTTTAGAGTAGAGAAAATAGTTGCAGTATTGTAGAAGTATTTTTGTTGGTCGAAACTTTGTCAAGATGTTGGGAAGTACATTATATCATTCATTGCGTACACCATTTTCAAACTAACCATCAAGAAGCAAGGCTTGTATACTCCTCTACCTACTCCAATTCAGCCTTGGGAATCTGTCTCCATGGATTACATGTCGGGCCTTCCTTCTACTAAGCACAATAATGATTGCATTCTCGTGATCGTCAACAGATTGTCCAAGATGGTTGTCATGGCAGCCTGCAAGAAGAGTATCATGGTAGAGGCCATTGTCAAGCCCTTATTTGAGTGAGTGTGGATACACTTTTGGATCCCACAGTCCATTGTCTCAGATTGGGACAACAGATTCCTGAGTGAATTTTGGTCCAGTATCTGGTCAATGCTGGATACAAAACCTACTAAGTCCACAACTTTCCATCCCCAAACTGATGGAAAAACAGAGGTTGTCAACAGGATGATCGTACATATTCTGCACATGTACAACTCAAAGCATCCATGCACATGGGATGAAAATATCCCTTATGTTCAACATAGTTACAAAAGAGCTCTCCACAACTCAACAGGCCACGACCGCTTTCAAGTAGGGCTAGGATTTCAACCATTATGTACCATTGATGTGGCCATACCATTTGCAGCCACTCAGGTATATTCAGCTCACATCCAGTCTAAAGCTGAAAGGGCTAACAACTTCATTGAGTGCATTCAAAAAATCCGCTAGTAGGTCCATGATATATTGGATAGAGCCAATGATAAGTACAAGTAGTGCCATGATCAACATCGAGTGCCATAGAAGTTTGAGGTGGGCAACATAGTTAGGCTACATTTGTAGAAGGAGCACCTCGCTAGACCCCACCGCAAGCTTTGCCCACTCTGATATGAACCATACACCATCACCAAGGTTTCAGTGACAATGCCTTCGAGCTCAACATCCTGCCATTCCTTGGTCTGCACCCAGTGTTCAATGTAGACTGCCTTCGATCATACTTTCCACCATTGTTGGACACATCCGACATTGCAGAACAACTTACATGAAGAGAGATCAACCTAAACTAAATGGAATATGCCACAACTAATCAGCTCATGGACACATATATTAAGAACACTCACCAAGAGAGGATACAACTATATCGAATTGTCAAAGCAGGCAACTCCTTCACCAGGACAAGTGGTTCACTAGGGACCAAGTTCAATAGAAATTTCTTCACCTCATGGAGGCTCTACATGCAATGGGGATCATTGCTTCCTAATAGAGGAGGAATGATCTAGGTGGATATTGGTGGCCACCCACCTATTCCACCTAGACCCTTTAGTCAGTTTCATTTTTTTACTTGTTTATTTCAACATTTACTACTTTTAGTAGTTTTCTGGGTCATGAAATTATGGAGCATGTTTGACCCCCTAAACGACATGTTTTTGAGGCCTTATACAAGTTAGTGCCTATGAAAAACATGTAGTATGCAGAGAGACATTTCCAACAAGGTATCGTATGCGCAAAATGGAGATAATATGACCAAGCTATGACCCCAGGAAGTTGGTTGCCCAACTAACCCTAATGGGGCCCACAAAATCTTGGTGTTACATATCCTGGGGTTAGGTTTTTGGTTGTTTAGGGTTTTCTCATTTTTTCAATAATAAATAGGCCCTTGAGCCTCATTGTAACACAGTTTAGTTGGCATGTAGCCGCCACATCTCTTCTGAAAGATAAGCTACCATTGCCAAAGCTATCTTATTTCCATTTTGTTTGTAAGCATAGTTCAATATTTTTTCTATTAATGAAATGAAGCTTTTCTCTGTTGCATCTTTGTATTTATGATTATATCCATAATTTGTTGCATTCACTTTTATGTTCGAATCACTTACATACTAAATTAATGAACGAATTCATTTCTTAGCTATGTTTATTATTGAATAAGTGTTTTTATGATTTCCTGATTGTTGTTTATTATGTGGACTAATCTACAGTAATCAACAAGCTTTTCTCTTCCTTCTTGGGTCCCCCTTTAGGATAGTACTACTACAAATTTTCTAACTGGAGGCTTGTTTTCCTTTTACCAGTCGTGGATGTTCCCTTGTGCACCTTACATTGGGTGTCTCACAAATCTTACATACTTTCTACCCAAAGAGGTGTTGTGATATCTTGTGTGTGTGTAACCATGACATACCTTTGAAACCTTTCCAACAATGGCCAAACCGTACAGCTAGATGGGACTCCTACACCAAACGATGTGAGGTCTAATTGGGACTTCACAACAGTGAGATCCCCTTACATGTTGGTAGCATCCAACACCATCAACATGTCTATATTCATGGAAGTGAAAGCGTTTAATTTTGTCGAGCTCTTTCTTCTTTCTATGGTTCTAGATGGATTCTACCTCACGTTGGGCCTTCTTGCCTTTGGAATTATTTCCTTTACAAACTAAAGCACATTCTTCTTCCTCATCAAATCTCAATGAGACTCCATCTCTAGTATTTCTTCTAATCTCCTCTTGTGCCAAGTCAGACCAAAGTATCTCCCCATTTGGGAGCTTGTCTCTTCCTTTAACTAAATCTTGATAGATGTGCTAGGACATTGGTAGACCAAGGAGTGCTAAGCTCACAAATTCAAATGATGGTACATTTTATCCAACTCCTCCAAGGTCATCTCTCACATGAGTGAATTTGGATAGCTATTGAACAACCACTTCATTTTTTCCATTCAAATGTTCCTAAGCTTGCCTCTGAATGCCAATTTTCTGGCATCACTACTACTTTGGAACAGATCTATGAGGATTTTCCACATTACAAATTGAATCTCTTTTCCAGCTAAATTAGAAACCATATGATCTTTGTCTCCCTTTAGAATAATCCTTTGGATTTTTTTGTGTCTTTCTTCCACTAATTCAATTGTTGTGCACCTGATGTTGCTAGTTTTGGAGTATAATTTTGTGTGTACTTCAATACTTGATTTTCATCCAACACAATTTACATCCCATATTTCCAAGCAAAAAAAAGGTTCCCTTCAATGGATGTTGAAGTGTCAATCCATTGAAAGACATTGTTCCTACATTGAAGAAAATAAGCATCGTAAACTTTGTTATTCAAATTTCTTGAGAGATTTATCAAGGACCTATTTTCTATGTAGTTTTCAATAGCTTTGATACCATCTAGAAATAACTCAAAATTTGCAGCTGCTAATAAAACCATACTAAAATAAATAGACAAAAATTTCTTCTACTGAATTTGCAGAAAGGGAAAATATAATAGAAACACATGCAATCATTCAATTACAATGAACATGATATTTTTACTGGGGAACCCAACTAGGAAACACCCCTCCTCTATTTGTATTATATCATGTGCTATAGGTTGATTTCTCACATCTGGTCAATAGGCCTACAAACCAGATCAATCAACATCTGTGAACATGTTTCCATCATCCCTTCACAAAGCCCTAAGCATGACCTTTCCCAAAAGTCTAATCTTCTGGGATTAATTTCTCAAAATCAATGTTTTTAGCCCCAATGTACCCTACTCCTTTAGCCACCTGCATTCAACGTTGGTTGCTCCCTTCTACACCAATGCTGATCAACACTTGTTTCTTCCTTCTATAGGTGCATTGATTCTAGAAATTCGGGAAAATTAAAAATTATTCTAAACCTTTTTCTTCCAGAACTTCCAATAGTTGTTTTAATCATTTACCATGGAAGAAGCTCAAATCCTATCTATTCGTATCTTAGGTACTTCACCTATTATCCCTTAAGCTCATCTTCCCATCATATGTAAATCTCAAGTACATAATGGTAAATACTAAACTACCATCCCTCTCCTATAAATTTACTGGCATCCATAACATCAAGGCTCGATTTTGGAGATTGATAGTGCCCTCAGGTTGTTGCCTTGAACTTAAATGAGTCACCATATTCATGCATTAGGTTTGATATTGGGGTGCGCTTTGTGACAAGGAAGGACAAGTAAACTTGGGGAGACATCTACAAGATTGAATACTATTTATGGTTCTAAACTCTCTCGTATTTCTATTAATACAAAGAGTATCTTATTTTCCTATATTTGTTGTGTTATGTTTGCACTCATATATTTCAATGCCTTGTTGATTAATTGAATAGAGATGCTAGATTATGCTACTTGGTTTTTTGGATAATTTTCTTGTTTTAGTCATGTGTGCAGGTTCTAATTATATCGCTTGGAGCTACAATTGGATCTTACAAGTGAGGAGGAAAAGAAGCTTTCTATAAATTTTAGGTAGTCCTCTTTCCCATTCCTTAACTTCTCTAAGGAAAAATCTATGCTTTTTGTCTTATGTTGTTCTAGACTAGTCCACAAGGCCTAGGGAATTCAACTTTGTCTGCAATCATAAATTCCACATAACAATATGAGACAATGATCAATTAGAATGAAAACTTCGATCCTTGAAGCTCAACCTACAATGAAATATTGATCTCCTACTTTTCTTGCTCTAACCAACACTTAACCAAAATAGGCCTCCATCTTCCTCCTATTTCCTTGCACAAATCTTACCCCTAAAAAATAGGAAGCTCTTATTTCCTTGTGCAATTTCTAAGGGAATTAGCTCACCTGCATTACAAAAACTATGTACACTCACTAGTGTATGATAATGATTACGTTGATTCCTTTTTCCTCCACTCAACTAGCAAATTCGAATTGCATGCATGACAAAGGATATTCTTAGTAAATTGACTAGTTAATTGAGAGATCAGTAAGTTAAAAATAGTTACAACTACTCGATCAAACTCCTACTGACTCTATTCATGACTAGAGCTTACATAACTGAGTTTAACTAACTATAAATTTACTAGATTGCTAGATCTTAGTAGTCAACTCATTAACAAACCTACTTTTTTCCCACAAAATCGAATTAAAACACTTAACTAAGTGACTTGGCCATGTCACTTCTTCTAACCACAACTCAATTCATCCTACTCATGTGGAAATTTGAATTTCTCCATTTGACTAAGGCACAAGCCAAATGAAGCCTTTTTTTGCTACAATTTAACATAGTCCTTATCAATTTCCAAAGTTTATGTTGTAAGGGTAGAAAATTTGGTTCTTCGCCTCTTATTAACTTATACAAATGTTTGTTAGTATTGCAAATTAACTTGTTTATCTTTCTTGTTGATCTCCTTGGTCTTTGATCTTATCACCCTTCTCTGATATTTAACTAATTTTTTGTAGTATTTTCTTTTTCCATATTTCTTGAGCCCATAGAAACTATCTTTCTCATTTCTCTTTGTTGTACAAGGTTTTCTTAAGCATATTATTCATATTTTCTTGTAGTATTTGTTAGGAATCATGATTTATGTTCTACCAAAACCCATAGGTATTTGTAAATAGACACATCGCCTAATTTAAGGATCAATGAGAGGTGGTTCGACCATGTCACGACACACATGGAGAACTGCTGACTTTTCTTCATGCAAAAATCACCCCCCCTAGCATGAGTAAGGTGTGTATTGAACTCGTGACCTGGGATCTGATAACACTTGTTGGGAATCATTATTGTCATTAGAAAAAAGCCCATATGTATTAGTAAACTGACACATCACCAAATTTCAAGATCACTGGAAGGCGGTTAAACCATGTCACGACACACATGGAGAGCCACTGGCATTTCTTCATGCATTAGGAGTCCTAGTAGTGGGTGGTAATGTAATGCCTTGACCGCGATAGTGTGCAGAGATAAGTATGATAAATTTGTGTTGAGAGAAGTGTGTGAGCATGTGACAAATCAAGCACGATACATGGGGGCTTCTAACACATGGAGGGGAAAATGAAGTGTGCCCTTAGAAGCATGTAATAGTATGCAACTTAAAAGGAAGACACGAGTGGAATGACATCACAAGATAAAATGCGGAATAGTCCACAAATTAAATTGATGAGCTAATCCAACAACACACATCCAACAAGGTTCCTACAACTGCATACAAAATAGTTCATAAGAAAATGTGTAAGTTAAACAACATGCATTGCTAAGGAAACCAAAATAGTCCAACTACAATAACAACATATGCATGAAAGTGTGTTGGCCCTCATATTATTATTATATGTGAAATTTCCATCCATACATACACCATTGACGACCACTAGCCCTAATAGTGGAACATTACAATCAAGAACACCTACTCCTCCAATGAAGTATACTCGCTCTATGCTATGGAGAATCCAAGGCTTGTCAAAATACTCCCAAGCCTTTTCCAAGCCTAAGGCTAGCCAAAATCTTAGCTCCCAAAAGCCTCTTCTATGAGTTATGAGGTTCTATTTATAAAAAAGTGTGGGGTGACCCTTGATATTCCACTTTGTGACTCTTTGACTACCCTCGTTACTCTTCAAATTCTTTACAAATAACTCATTACATAAAATTATGACCTTTCACATTCCACTAATGACACTTGGAATTTCACTTACAGCATATTTACAAATAGTACTACATTTTCCACATGTACCCATGTGAGACAAAATAGGCTAGAGACAGCCTAACAAGAAAAAATTCAATGACTCTGAATTTTGGGGAAATACCAACTCGACCACCTCCACTTGGTGCTTCTTGGTCACATACTTATGCCAAGACTGGTACTATGTGATGATGTCCCCAAAGTACTTGATGGTGTCTTTTTGATAGCGGACTCTTGCCTCCATAACTTCTGGGTATATGGTCTTGGAACCTATATCCAACTTGTATTGAAGCATGTGCAGCAAGGTGTTGACCATGACTGGACCACCAATGTACTTCTACATGTTATGTGCGCTCATCTCTAAGTCATCCCTAATGGCTCTTTTCCTTAGCTGCACCATGTACCTATCGATCTCTAGCTAGACTTGGTTCTTGTGTTCAACTTCGGCGAGGGAACTGATTGATGGGATCTTGTGAATTCTCACCATTACATCTAAACTCTTGTATAACCATGCATATGAGCCTTGTATGGTGTTGAAAAATGGGGCAAGGTGTTCATAGTTTTGGATCAAAATAAATACCTTTTCTTTCTCTAGCTCTGCCTGAGGCTTCATCATCTTTGGAAAGTGAAGAGAGGCCCCTTTGTACTGCATTGTCCACTCTTGCACATGGGTGATGGTGATCCAAACATAAATAGGAACACAACAACTTACAGATATAATCATAAATATAAAGATGCATAAAAAAAAACTTCATTTCATTAATAGAAAAATACTAAATTATGCTTACAAATCAAATGGAAATAAGATAAGCCCCACGGGGGTAGGCGAGTTGGTAATCACAATGCGGTGAAGTTCGTTAGAAAGGCAGGCTATGTACTGAAGATCGCGAGTTCAAATCCCCCAGACTTACCCTGGAGCTGTATAGAGGGGTGGGCGCGGCTCCCAGTGGTTATAGAGGTAGCGGTCATAATCAACCCCATGTAACGCGAGTTGCGAGGCTGCCCCTGTTGCCTATTCCACTGTAATAAGAAAAAAAATGGAAATAAGATAGCTCGGGTGATGGTAGCTTATCTCTAAGAAGAGATGTGGTGGCTACATGCCTCTAAATTGTTACAATGAGGCTCAAAGGCCTATTTATTATTGAGAAATAATGGAAAACACTAAACATCCAAAAACCTTACCCTAGGTGATGAAGCGCCGAAACTGTGGACCCCATTTGGGTAAATTGGTACATCAATTTCCCTGGGTCGTAAATTTGGCATACGATCTCTGTTTGGCTATCATAATACCTTGTTTCGAAGATTTCGAAGAGAAGGTTGAAAACAAATAGAAAATCTAGTTTGGGACTATTTTAGTGTCTCCATTTTCCTAAAAACATCGTTTAGGGACTCAAAATAGCTCCAGAAGTTCAAGACATGAAAAACTGCCAAAAATAGTAAATTATGCTACAATTAAGGAAACCGAAAAAATGAAAGAGAGAATGTTGGGGGTCCAAGTGGAATAGGCGGGTGGCACCCAATATCCACATGGATCATATGGCAGCATGTATGTTCATGAGAGTTTGAACAAACTCTTTGCTCCATTATTGTAATCCATGCACATGGAAAGTTTCTTTATGCACGATGATGAATCCATCATAGAGCTTCCAGATGGTAGTCTCAAGTGTTAATATCTCAACAAGTATTACTTTCCTCATCTCTTCCACCGTGGAAACTGTGCTCTGCACTCTGATTTGTTCTGCCTCTTGCCTCACAGCCTGCAAGTTCTTTGTCATTTGTTCGTTCGTGATCAATAGGAACTTAACATTTGAGCTTGTTACTCCTACATAGGCCAAGGTGGCATTGGCAAGAGTAGCTGGATGGTTTATGGTATCTGACACTATCACCCTTTCCTTCATGAATGCAGGTGATGTGTGATCATCTGAAAAGTGATTCCTTCGCTCCTGTACAATATTCTTTTGCAACTCGTCAAATGATAGATTGTGCACATCCATAACCAGATACTCATTAAGCTGAAAAACTTCTCCTTGCTCGCTTGGGACTATTTCTGACACTAGAGGTGGAGGACACTAAGAGATGACCTTTGATGCTCTCAGAATAAGTTCATTATCTTCCTTTTGTCACTCTTTCCCCAACTCCATGTATGTCACTTCCCATCAGTTGCTTAATCTGTTGAGAAAGATCCTGATCATGCATCTAACCCTCTTCTTCACATGTTAGCTGTTCTGACTACTTGACCTGTATGGCCATTGTTGTCTATGTCATCGCACCTTGCCTTTGTTTTTCCTCATATTTTTTCTTCTCTTCTCTTTCTCTCCTCCTCAGCTCCTACTCTTCCTTTAACTTCTTCTCCATTTCCTTCAAATTTAATTCTACTTCCTACAACCTTTGCTTTTCTCTCTTCCTATGATCTGCTCTCTTTATCTGTTGCTCCCTCTTTGTCTCCGCTACCAAAGTTGCTTTCTTAGTGATAGGATCTACTCCCATCTTGTAGCTTTGCTTTGCCTCTGGTTTCTCAAAAATATTCCTCTTTCCCTTCTCCTACGCTTCTTATTTTTGTTGTTGTTGTTACTCCCTGCATTGATGTTGCCTATAGAGCAACTTTCCAAGTTGTGTCTATATTGAATGGCTCATGGAGCTTGGAGTCATTGTAATAGTACCTCCAAGGTCCTCCTCGTGCCAATGAAATTTCCCATGGATCTACAGATAGGACACCTTCACACATTATTTCTTTCAAATAACATGGGGATCATATGGATTAAAGTCCTTGGTGTTGAACTCAAACTGCAATATCTCCATAGCTTCAGCATCTGCATCTTTTAAGCTCTTAATCTCGTATAACCCGATCCGCAAAGGAAGAGCAGACCATGACGCCTTCTTCTTCCTATATAGTCATGTTGATAACCCTATGGAGAGGTGATATGAGACCTCTTGCATGACGAGCTTTTCCATGGCCTACCTTGGTAGAACATGAAAAGGCTTCTCTCCACCAAACACTCTAATAAAGGTGCCGCCAAGTGAGGCATACCAATCTGCAATGTTATGTATTGCCTCCATTGCTTCTCAGGACATGCAAGGTGGATCCTACTTAGAGATAAGCTTATGCAATGGGATGATGAAATGGCCAGTCATCCTTTCCATTACTCCTTGGTAGCTGCAGTTGAAAAGAAACTTGCAATAAATGTTGATGATAGTCTCTTTTAGTGTCCATGTCCAGCTCATGCCAGGAGATTGTTGTTGTGCACAAATTGCATTTAGTAAGTATGAGGGCATGTAGAATCTCACTTCCTCATCCTTGGGCAAATTCCAGGTGTGTTACAGATCCATTTGGGAACATCACTCCCATCATTAAGTTCAGTACCATTAGGGCTCATCAAACCCTAATTCAGTTGTTACATGCCCCAGACAAGTCACCATTTTGAATGCCTCCTTCCCTGAGAGTTTCTTAGCCTGAAACCCTCCAGAATTGCCTCCTTGAGGGACCAGCGCAGCGTTGGACAAGGGTAATGCACTTTAGTGCAGGTAGGCCCATGTCAGGGTGCTTTGCAAAGAACCTAGGCCACTTTGACCTACGTTGGGCGAGATTGAGTGAAATTCACATAGGGTTCTTGGAATATTCTTATCCTTTGGAGTCATCTAGAAGATTCCCACACTTATCACTTCCTATGAGCTCAAAAATGGATGAGGAATGAGTTAAGTAACCTCCTAACCTCTCATCCCTTCCTCCATGGAAACTAACTCTAAGTATGGAAGGCCATTCAATACCCTCATTGATGACAAAACCTCCTCCATCTGCCTATAAATTGAGCACTTATCTATGTGATCAGGGGCTAGACTTTTAGAATTTGTAAGGAGATACTATTGAAGTGAGAATCGAGATTGTAAGTGAGTAGTGTTATGTTGTTGGAGTGTTTTGCTATTGATGTGATGTTGGTTGGAACCCAAGATGGAAGACTAACAATGGATCGGACTTCATGGTTGTAATTCTTCCTGCTACTTAATAAATCTTTTTACACCTTTTTCCATATGTTTATCTTGATATATGATGTTTATATGTGTGAATGTATCTTATTCCATTTACTTGTATTCGATAGATCTCTTGCTTTGATTAGTTCTCTATCTTCTATTTATGCTTGTATGTACTTTTTGAGTGAGTTAAGTTCTTGAAGGAGCGACAAGAGTCAAACAAAGGAGATAAAAGGGAAGCGGAAGAAAAATTAGGTCATTTGATTCCCTTTGTCTTATTTATCATTTATAGAATAAGAATATCCAAATCAATATCCACCCAGAAGACCAATCTAAAACTGCATTTATTTGTCAATGGGGCACATTCACTTATAGGAAACTCTCATTTTGTTTTGAAGAATGCAGGAGAAACATTTCAGAGGAAAATGAATTATGCCTTCTGTTAGTGTCGGTCTTGAGCCCTCCATCGGTGATCAAAAGCTCTTTGCATATGCATATGTAGGTGTCTCATCAGCATCAGTTTTGCATCCC